>JARQST010000526.1:578891-633050 GCA_030142225.1 Pachycephus smyrnensis | reverse complement strand
ACACTGTTATTATAAATTTCCACATATGTGACAAACACAGCATATACATTGTCTTGATCTACTGAGAGAATACATGACTCGTCAGTTTCTCTAATAGGAGTATTGCTTTCTCCATCACTGTCATGTTTACATCTGTAAAAAAAATATACTAAAGGAGATTATGTTATGACTTTATATTCACAAGTATAAACAAGTATTACACTTTGCCATTTTTCCCATTACGTTGATTGATAAGACCAGCATGCAATTCATTTTGACGGTCTAGCATCGCATCTGCATCACTTTGCACATCAAAACCATTGAGTTTGTCTGGTTTAAAAACAAATTTCTTAGCTTGATAATTTGCAATGCTATTGAACAAAACATCAAGACATCGAGGCATTATTCCACCATCCCGTGCATCTCCCATCATTGTATATGTTTTGCCACTTCCAGTAACACCATAAGCAAACAATAGACCATTCCTTCCCTGGATTAAATTTTCAACCAGAGGAAGAGCAACTACACTGAACACTTCCCTTTGAGAAACATCTGCAGTGAAGACTCTACTAAATGTTGTTTGTATCTCCTTTGCAATGCCACTCCGAAAATTAGTGGCTGACTCTGGAGGAGTAATAGCTATGGTCATATCAGAAATAAGTCTCATACATGAGAC
The DNA here is from genome assembly GCA_030142225.1 of Pachycephus smyrnensis. Classification (NCBI taxonomy): domain Eukaryota; kingdom Metazoa; phylum Arthropoda; class Insecta; order Hymenoptera; family Cephidae; genus Pachycephus; species Pachycephus smyrnensis. The sequence continues at coordinate 632,395 of JARQST010000526.1, read as the reverse complement.
ATCTGTACAATGCTGCATAGGCCTTAAACGACAATACACTTGTACAGGTTCTTTGGATGCAGAATTCTGAAATCTTTGACGCGACGTTGGTTTGCGTGTTGATGCTGGCTGTTTTACCCTCCTGAAAACATTTATTAATGCACTGCGAAGTTTGAAAATAAAATAATGTGATAACGTTTGCAACTACTCAATTCTACATAGTCCTCTAAAATAATGTTTTCTGCTTTTAACCCCCTTGAGCGTTATCTCTAGTATACTCGGGGTAAATTTTATTGAATTACTATAAAATAGAACCGCAAGAGGATTGACAAGACCAGTTTCCTAGACATCGCAACCTGAGTTGATTTTGACATTAACTTACGCCGAATTCATTTTTATGCCTGGCAGAAAGGTTTCTTGATAGATAAGAATTGCAACTCCTGCGGAAGCTCAAAGAAACAACATTGGTTGAACGTTCGATTACTTATTATTCAAGCAACAGTTCTCAGAAAACTAAAAAGCACAAGGAAACTTAGAAATTCCGTTACGAATGCTGCCATTTGCTCAAATTTGAAATTGTATACTGTTGCACGTGTCCCCATTCATTGACCAATACCGTTCATTCTGGTTGCGTTGTACAATTTCTGTTCTCTCGTCCAATCAGAATTCTACAGCATTTGGGTCGTACTATTTTACTTACACACTGCAGCAGGAACTTGGATTATCAATTGGCGAATTCCGTTGGGCCATTTTCTATGATTGGTAAACTGTACAGCCGCTGACCAAAAGAATATAACCTGTAGGTTGTTTTCAATGGGCTGTTTTCGAATCAAAGACCACGTTTTACACGGCGGTCTCATCCCGGTTTAATTAGTACCGATCTAAGAGAATTGATCAATCCTAAATATTTCTTAGAAGTAGAAATGTCTGTGATTTGTCAATTCCTTTAGATCAGTACTAACTAAACCGGAATAAAACCGCCGTTTAAACGTAGTCAAAGGCAAAAACGGTTATGTAGTTTCGAAGATGTGAATTGTATCCAAGAAATGTTCCTTCGTGTCTCTTTTTTTGTCGTGTCTTCTACACTAGTTGCACGAATGTAAATTTCCCTTAAAACTGTAAATTCTCATTGAATTTTGATTTTAACCAGCCAATGCAAATTCATATTCTTACAACTATTTCAGATGACGCACGCGTCATACCTAACGGCCAATCCAATGGTCAACAGAGCGATCTCACAGTTAAGGAAAGATATTCAAAAAGACTTCAGAATTGAAAGCGTATTTAGAAACGTTGGTACTCTATCTTATGCCGTATATGTGTATATTTTATGTTCTTATTTATTTATTTACATATATAGGCTACCTTATTTACCGATTTCTACTCTCTTGTGGGATAAAGTCATCCACCTCCCCATGAGAATGCCAGAAAATATGATATGCCTTATTGGACGTGATTGGAGGGCAATGGAACCGTTTTGTTTTTCAAATATATTTTTAATTTTATATGAATCTCGTGATAAAAAACAATGATAAAATAGCTTATAGAGTGTTGCTAGATTTAAATAAATTGATTTCAATAGTTTGTGTAGTGATTTGAATCTAGTTTCAATATTATATTTTAATTAAAGCTTGTTTAGCGTCAGTGTGTACTTTTGTTTGGTAGGATGACCTTATTTAAGGCCGAGTAAAATTCCTGTGGTTTTTGGAGTCTTCTCGTTTAGATCAGAAAGTCAGGATCCTCCAAAGAAAGGAACGAAGCTTCTTTTGGGCAAGTTATAATTATAAAAAAATATGTTGGCAACTCCTAAAGGGAAAAGCCAGTTATTTTTGGCGTCGTCTCTTTGCGATGGCTTAGAGGATAATAATATAAAGTGAGTTGTTTAGCACTTTCTCTTTCTTGACTTTCTACAAGCATTAACAGTTGTTTGATACTGGTAAATTATGCTATGTTTTATTTATTCCTTTTTTATTATGATAGGCAAGTTGCAACACTGTTATTGGTCAAGGAAGCAGATCCTAATGTGTTGATTCCATCACAGGGCATTACACCCTTTCATTTGGTTATTGGTAACGACTCTGAGACATTTGCAGAGGAAGTCACTAAATTATTTTTACGTCATGGAGGCAATCCTAATGTTAGGTACATTTTCATTTGTCTTTATGTATTATGTATGTGTTACTGTATATTTTCTAAAAATTTTAAATATCTTTGTTTATGATTTAAAATGGTTATATAATATTCCAGATCTGTGGATGGTATGACTCCAGTTCATGTAGCAGCTGCATGGGGTCGAGTTGGAGTATTGGAAATTTTATTAGCACATGGTGGCAATCCTTTAAGTCTAGATGACGATGGGCGCAGTCCATTTCACTATGCCTATGATGGAGCATATTACGATGCAATTGCAGTGCTTGGAAAGTACTGTGGCGATCAGGATGAAAATGATGATGACAAACCAAAGTATAAGTTGACATTAGGTAAGCATTCAAATATTGAGCTTATATAGTTTAACTAAGTTTTCTAAATAATACAATATAATTTTTCCTCCATAGAAAAAATTCGAATCAATAAAGGAAACGTTGTGGAGGAGTATGTCATCTCCGACACTTCCCAGGATGATGTGAAATCTACAACAAATATGACAAGCTCCATTCTGTCTCAAGAAGTAACATATTCATTGAGTGTTCCAAAGTCTACGGATGCTTCAGAAAACTTTGTAGATTATAGAAATACTCATGATACAACAACTACAGATGACGAATGGTCTGCCAGCAGTAACTTTGTCACTCTTCGACGACATCAATTATGCCTTCCAAAGAATAAAAAGAAAAGAGTATGTAATGCTGTAGACATGACGGACATCGAGTTCCATCAGATCGAACGAAGCGTCGAGGATGAGAAGCTTCTAGTCAATGAAATTATAAATCGACTTTCAGCATCGTTTACTGACAATTCGCCGACACTCTATGATTCCTTCGACGTCCCCGTCAAGGCTGAAGGAGAACGAATGCCAAGGATCAGTTCTCCAAAGAATGATATTTACGTTCCTCACAATGTTATCTTCTCGGAAAGTACGAAAGTCCCAACAAAATTAGTAGAAACAAAAAAGGTACAGACACCTCAATCTGTTAGAAAAAAAACAGGAGCTCAATTTTCCCATAAAACTCCACTCCGAATAGAGCCCAAAAAAAAGTCTGAGTCGGTGCAGAAGAAAACACCCAGCAGCATCTCTACAAATGTCCGCACTCCACGTAACACACCTATCAATAAATTAGCAAGAACTCCTGGTCGACTGCCAACGAAATTGACCTATTCGCCAGATTGTTCAATTGTCAGCAAGTCTCCAAATTTTAGAATAACTCCAAGTTGCGAAAGGAAAGTAATAGCAACGAAAACGCCATCCTTGCAAAAAAGGAATTCCCCAGAGATCGCCAGAATGTGTTACACTGATGGGCAACGAAGAACCCGATCCAGAATGCCTTCAGGGTCGAGATCACCGAGATTCGTGAAAAATTCTAATATACGACATCAGACTCCAAAATCAGTGGGAAGATCGCAACCTACACCAAAATCTTTGAAGGATCGACGACCTCCTGGAAGTGGTACCTCAAAGAAGACACCGAACTCTGTGAATCCTAGAAAGAAATGTGAGAAGGCAACGCCACTGAATAAAACTTATTCTAAAAAGGATCTAGTGCCATTCTCTCCAGAGTTGGGTAATGCTGTTTTACGCCAAGGCTATGGAAATTGTACGAGCAAAGGAATAGCTGTTAAGCTAGAGGAATCCATGTATGATGAAGATGCTCAGACCAAGTGTCCACCTCATCAAATACAAGACAACACCATAGACAGAAGAGATTGGACACTTGCTTCAAATTTAGAACGCGGAAAAACGTCCGAGATCCTGGCTGGCCATTTGAAGTCCTGGGGAAATATTGAAGAGACAATTATGAGTGAAAATGTGCAACTGATAACTGAAGATGATGATAGTGATAGAAGAGTGTGTGTGGAAAATAAATTATTACCGGGACTAAATGGAAACCGTATCCAAATATCAGGAATTAAATCTCTACTCACTGAGGAGAGTTCAATGGAGAGTTTAGTGAGAAGTAGACTTTTTAAAGTAAATGTAGGACCAAATGAAAATTCGAATGTTTCTGATATAAAGTATGACAAGAAAACAGTGAATAAGTTACAACATAAAAATGTTAAATCTCCAATTAATCGGGTTTTCCATCGCTGTAGAAATTCTACAAATAGTGATACAGATAGACAGACGTCAGATTATGGAAGTGGCAATTATTCTTGGTCCAGTAATCAATTCTACGAGGAGGAGAGTAGCTGTAGAACAGTTTGGGATCCAGATATGATATCTGAAGACTTGGTGCAGAATGAGGAAGGTCTTCGTCAGTCCACCGAATCGGATAGATTTTCGGGTACGTTTATGTCCTGTTACGGATCATTTATCAGTGTCGAGGAAGACTATAAATACGAGGATGCTGAGATGGGTATCGTTCTCTTGGAACGCAGACTTCGTGTACCACCTCCTTGGTAATTTGTTAATTTGATTAAAACATTCCAATAATATATTTTTGAAATACAATTTTCGAATGTCCTTAATAAAATTATTCGAGTTTGATTAATCGATGATGATCCACTTAATACGATCTCGATATTCACCGAGTAGATCAAAACATAGTGAACATTTTCTACAAGTTATTGGACATCTAGTATTTTTTAATTAACTTTTGAGTTAAAACTTCACTAGACAATCAGTTTCAGTAATGTATCATAGTCTAACTAGTATTTCGCTTATCAATGCACGATGATTCATTTCTATTTTTATCCTCCAGTGTGTTGAACAATATGGAGCCGAAGAATATGATTAAGAAATCAAAACCTAAACGTAACAATAATGCGGTGGACGAGATAGCCAAATCTCTTAAAGAAGAATTGAACATTGAAGAACGCACTAAAGAGAAAGGTGCCAAAAAAAAGAGCCCTCCAGCTTCGGGAAAGAAAAATTCAAAGACAGTAACAAAGAACAAGGCAAAAGAAGATGATAACAACAATGCCACTTCTGAATCAGTAGAGTATTACATTATAAAGCCTTTAAAAAACCTGGAGACGGGTCGTAAACTGGAACTGGAGGCTTTTCAAGGATTTGCGAATCCGGATGAGAATTCCAAGTTTGTTCGTGGTAATCGAATTGGTCAAGCACCCAAAAAGGAGTTCTTCAATTATCTTCTGCTGGATTCAAGAGTCACTCAGGATCTTCCTCGACGGGGTAGAACTTTCTCTTTCGCTCAGAAGTGGAATATATTTTGCGATGCCATATTCTACGTAGGCAAAGGTAAAAGAAATCGGCCCTTTTCTCACTTTTATTCAGCCACGCCTATGTACGATAAGGCAGTGTCCATGCAAATTGCTGGTAAAATTCGATATATTGTTGATATATGGAAAAGTGGAAATGGGGTAGTTTCTCTTCACGTTTTTCAAAATACTATAGAGGATGAGGCGTTGACGCGTGAGGCTTGTATGATAGATGCGTTGGGTTTGCAGAAATTAAAAAATGAAATTTCTGGGACGTACTATGGTCCAGCTGCTGTATGGAGTAGTAAAGATAAATGCAAACTGGGCACATTTTTATTACAAGAGGCCTTGCAAATTTATATGCATGAAGGGGAAAGACAGATTCATAGGAAACACGTCTAATCTTAGTATTAGGACTTAGATAATAGTACATAAAGTCAATTATATCAAGATTCCTTATTGGTATGATTGTGATAGAACGTACAAAGACAGTATATTTTATATGCCTTAGATGTAAAACCAGATAGCTGGTAACTGACAAGAATAGAAATTATTCATTTGTATATTTGTAAGTAGGAATGTAATAGTTGTTATCATTGGCACTTGTTATATTAGGGGATTAAATATCGTAATGAGAACTCAAGTACTGATCAAACTTTTACCATTATAAAAATGTATGTTACTTAATATTGAGATTCTATTGAGCTGATTTTAAGTGTTCTAAAAGAATAAATTTCAGGCTGTGCAATTTAGATATTGTAAAAAAAGAATTTTAGCAAAATATTTATTGACAGCTATGTAGTCTTTTATTAATACGACATGATTACAAGTATATTTAATGAAATAAAACTTTTTTACAAGTATGGACGATCCATAGGAGTTTTTTTAGCTCTGCTGTCCCTACTTCTCGGATACCATCTGTGTTTAGTAGTGTAAGTCAAGTTGGCAAGCTCTTGAACAATTTGCTCAGGTTTTTCCTTCTTAAACACACTTTCCACATCAGCTTGTCCAATTTTCAAAACAGATTTAGAAACGACTTGTGTTTCTGGTAAAGGTTTTGAAAATTCATAAGGAAATGTTTCTTCTGGATGCCAGCACACTGCTGTTCCATCATCGGCAAACACAATTACTTCTTTTGGTAATGTGCTAAATCTTGCCTTGTGGATACTCCACGAGTGTCTCAGAGGCCAAAATAACCGAGCTGTAATGTGCATCTGAAAGAAGTTATAACTGAAGGATCCATTTCATATCTACATTACTTCTATTGTCTCAAAGAACATTATACGTACATTTATTTCCTATTGCAAGTGTATTCCAAAATTTTGCACAAGATTGTAGGCAATTGTAGGTTAAGTCTGCAGAAATTAATTTTTGTTGACATACACGCAAACAGGAAAAAAAATTGGACAATTTCATGTATCAGTAGTACATCCAGATTTTAAATCATAATGAAATTTACCGTGACAAAATGATCTTCCTGTTGTCTTCTTATGTTAATCGAGTTCTACATGAATTCCAATAAAAATGTTGATCCTGCCGATTGCTGTTGATGCTTGAAAAGACAAGTCTTATTCACACGTGGCGACAAGATCTGAAAAAGGAGTAAACATTTGAAAGCGAACTATATAAATATTTTATTAGCAGATAAAATAAATATTTAGTGAAAGAATTAATGAACCAGAAGTAATTGTCAGTGATTTAATTCATTAGAACACTTTATTTGATATTTAAACAAATACGTAGTATCTACTCTATAGTCTAATGATATTTCATGCCCATGAAAGACGACTATTGTGCCGAAATCCAATATGGAGTGCATTTGATGACTGGACGTGTATTCTGAAAGATTTATTGTTTAATCATCGCTCCGGATTATAACTGATTCTCAACAAAACCAACCAGTGCATCGAAAGTCTTCTATTATTTTGCAAGTTTCAAGAAGCTCTAGAAGGAGGCAAAACGTATCAATTAAGCACGTAAAGGAACTGAAAAATCGATCCTGTTAACCTTAGAATCAGGAGGCTCTCTCAAAAGGATAGATCAAAATTAATATCATTTATATGTTACAACGAAGGCTTTGGTCAGATCTTCAAATTATTTTTCTACAAGGTGAACACGACCCTGTTGCAAAGATCAAGATAGACCTCAATGGGACCTAATGTATTATATATATTTGGGAACCTTTCGAAATGGTTTCTTTTATAAGAGCAATAATCTCAAGGTCTTTGCTCAGTACAAGATTTGTAAGACGAATTGTGTGGAGCTGTCAGATCTAGACTGACAGATAGGCAAGCTCAGACTTTCTTAATTTTCTATAAAGATTTATATTATTCTATACTGGATCATGTATAGTTTTGAAGGTGATTATCGACGCAAGCCACAGCAGAACTTAGCTGGTGCAAGCCGTAGAGATGAGAAGGCTGCTTTACTGCAGCATGCTCAATTGGAAAGGCTCAAAAGAGAACAGCAGCGTAAAAAGCATAATTCAGCTGTTAAAGTGCAAGCTCATATCAGAAGCTTCGTCACACGGCAATTAGTACGCAAGCAAGAAAGAAGAAAATTTGATGAGACACAACAAAAATTTGGCAGCAGACACCCTGATCTGTTGGAACTTGTTCCATTCATTCAAAGGGTTTTATTTTTTTATGATCCTGCAAAAGATGCAAACAGACTTCTATGGGTTCTTCAACGTTTTTTAAAGTACCATAAAGAAATCAAGGAACTTTGTGGAAATTCTACCGAGTGGCTGTGGAGATTACGGTAACTGAATTCTTCATATCAGTTTCAAATATTTAAAAATACAATTCGATTGATTGAATGTTTAATTTGATTATTATTTATTCCAGATGGATTCTACGAGTTTGCATGCAGCACACTGTTGCAGCAATTCCTCCAGATGCTGTACAATCTCTCGCCATACCGTTACGCGTGCTGGAAGTGTTTACTGTGCGAGAAGACACAGAAAAAATCTTAAAGGAAAAGACAGATCAGCATCTTGAAGGAATATTTATTTACTTGGCGAAAAATAAATATTTTGAGCAACTGAGGAAATTAATAGATTTGAAGGTTCCTCCGATGCTTGACGCCAGTCCTGTTCCTCCAACACCAATGGCCAAATGTCTCCTGGATATGATAAAACGTCCTCTAAGCCTAGTACACCGTCTAGAATACAACAACGAATTTTCCATGTTGGTTCTACGTGAACTCTGTGCAAATATTCTCTCCCCAAGGATGTCAGAACCTGTCAGGATGCTTGTTATACCAGCGTTGTCGGAATTTAAAGAGTTCCCTTACTCTCAACTCATCGACTGTATAAACCGACTAGGTACTGAGCCAACTATCAGTTTACTATACTCCGTTCTTTCCTTGGAGCCAGTAGGATTTAGTAAGTATATATTTTTAATACATATTAATTTGTCATCAGGCTCCCGATTACATCATGTAAATAATTACAGCTCCTGGAAAATCCAGAGATGTACTCATGAACTATCTCCAAGTCCTGGCATCACTCAGTTCTACAATAACTCCTCCACCAGCTGATCAGAGTATAGACACAGCCGGTGATTCTGACAGTGAAACGGATACGGAGATGGTTGATCAAGGTCAAACAGATATTTTACATCAATGCATCGAAATGTTGAACGGACAGCATCGCGTTCATGGGATACTCGTGGCGGTAGATCGCAGTGAGGATCCTGTTGTGCTTCAGCCGTTGTGCCAATTATGCCATAACCTTCTCATCACGAACAAGCTAGCCATCCACAAGTACAAACTCCTCTACATGCTGGCATTTAAGCCCGCGTTTCTAAGGCATCTCTGGAGCGCTCTCTTGACAGTTTGTCAGACGTCCCTTTTCGGTGGAGCCACGCCGCTTCTGCAAATCATATCTCGTGGTATAGCACTCTCTGCAGAAGATACTAAGAAGATAGTTCCTCTATTGGCCGTCTTTTGCTCGCTATTTAGCCTCCTCATTGCGACCCTCCACGATACTGAATTTTTTACTGAGGTGACTGTGGATAAGCCGGATAATGGAGGCCAACAGGCGATGCCGTTTTCTACCTCAGCCTTGGTACCGCTCTCTACGCATCTTAAAGGAGTTTGTCTAGGTCTAGTGGAGTTAGCCTTTCCAGATACAAGACCCACAGTGCGTGATGATTACAAGAACGCCGTTCTAGGAGCCTCTGCATCGGTTCAGACACAGCAGAACACTCAGATGTGGGCGCATCTCTTCAAGGTCACCGTAGGACTTCTACGACAACTACATACTCGTGATCTAAGGAGGCAATTCTGTCCAGATAATCACTGGATAGCGTCCAACATCGTGATACCTCTGGACAAGCCCCAGGATTTCACCTTCAGACGCAGAAGACTTAGAGGTTATGTTCCCTTCCAAGGTCTACGGGCCTTCACCAGAGAAGAACTTGAAGAAGGTCCTCCTTTATCGACTAAAGAAGTCAGAACGCTGACCCTTCTTCGTGAAATACCTTTTGTCGTTCCTTTTAACGACCGGGTAGTCGTCTTTCAATCTCTTATTTATAGAGATAAATTGGAGCAGCAAAGTGAACTTACTCAGTTCATGCAGGGTCCTTCGATACAGATTGCTGTTAGGAGGAATTATCTCTATGAAGATGCCTTTGAGAAACTATCTCCAGAGAACGAACCTGAATTGAGATTGAAGATGAGAGTACAGCTAGTGAACACAGCTGGACTGGAAGAGGCTGGAGTTGACGGAGGTGGACTCTTCCGTGAATTTCTTTCTGAACTCCTGAAGACGAGTTTTGATCCCAATCGTGGCTTCTTCAGACTAACCAAGGACAATATGCTCTATCCAAATCCTACGGTTCATCTTCTGGTTGACGACTTTCCTAAACACTACTACTTCATTGGCAGAATTTTGGGGAAGGCCCTTTACGAGAATCTTCTAGTAGAACTTCCTTTTGCAGAATTCTTTTTATCAAAAATCGTCGGTAGGCAATCTGATGTAGATGTGCATCATCTTGCTTCGCTGGATCCGATTATGTACAGAAATCTTCTCTACCTAAAAAGCTACAAAGGTGACGTGACCGACCTGGGTCTTGACTTCACAGTCCTCTCTGATGAGCTTGGTGAGAGACGAGTCGATGAATTAAAACAAAGTGGTGCCAATATTCCTGTGACGAATCACAATAGAATTGAATATATACATCTGATGGCCGATTATAAACTCAACAAGCAAATCAGAGCTCAGTGTTATGCATTCAAGCAAGGTATCAGTAACGTCGTACCCTTGGACTGGCTTCAAATGTTTAACAATAAGGAGCTCCAAGTTCTAATCTCAGGAGCTCAAATACCGGTGGATGTAAATGACCTGAAGCTTCATACTAATTACACTGGGGGCTATGCTCCGGATCATCCGACTATCGCCGCTTTTTGGAAAGTTGTCGAGGAGTTCAATGACCAACAGAAAAGTCAACTGCTCAAGTTTGTCACAAGTTGCAGTAGGCCCCCTCTTCTTGGATTTAAGGTAAGTAATGCAATTAAAGCACACCATTTAAAATTCGATTATCCTTCATAACTCCTTAACACGATTATTTGTCTTGTGCCGTAGGAATTGGATCCTCCTTTCTGTATTCAACTGGCAGGCAGTGTGGACAGACTTCCAACTTCTAGTACCTGTATGAATCTCCTGAAGCTACCAGAGTTTCCAGATGAGAAGACACTTCGTGAAAAGCTACTATATGCGATACAAGCAGGAGCTGGATTTGAATTGAGTTAGACACTAAGAAGAGAAACTAGGGGATCTAAACTGGTGAAACATGCGACTGTGAATACAGTAAAATATCACGTCCATGCTCTAAGACTTAAACGAAGCTATCTTTGGATATTGGGAAAATTCTAGGCGGGTTTCAATGAGTAATCCTATTACTCCAGAGCTAGGCGTTTTCCTACTTGTCGAGGATGACCCTAGGTGCTTGGACGGTTCCATAGGTATTTTGCTATTGGAGAACAATAATGATTGCCAGGACAAAGGAAACTATGATTGTACCGAGGGGCCAATTATTTAGAGAAAACGTGTCGCAGTGCGTACTAATACCGGTGCCGACTTAAACTAGAGACTTGTAAAGATAGGATTGAACGCGTTGAAACGAGTTCCTTGTCAGCTGGAGATGAAGGATATCAGGATAAAGTGGTACATCCTGTTAACATACAATAATATATTTTTCGTTGCAACTTTTCAACCTGTGGCTCCGCTGTACCCTGTAAATTCTGTATATTTTTATGTTTTATATTCGCCATATGTCCATCTACCTATTGTTTACTGTTATGAATGTAATTTACGTAAAACTGTAAATGTATCTATTTATGTAGTAGAAATTATATCGGTGTATATAAAAACTAACACATGGATCGTTGAGATCTTGAGGGTGAATTAGTATCTGGGATTATCCTTTAAATTTCATTTAATGCGCCTACCACGATTTTAACATAGGGTCCAATGAGTTTACGATAAAAGATTAAAGAGGAGATAAAAGTTCATATGTTGGAAGTGGCCCGATTCTTGGATCCTAAAGTAGTAGATCAGTTATCGCCACTCGTAGCGCAAGTATTCTAACCCTCGCGATGGATGATTGGCTGGATAACCCGTGGGAAGAAGCAAAAAATCAGCTGTACAGAAAAAACTGTTACTCAAGACTTAACTCGAAATTCGATGCTCTGGACAGTATGTACTTGAAGTTAATCTAATTTAGGTTGTCTGACAGCATCGCAAGTATCAACGGGCGTGAAGTACAGAAGTACAGGCTTGTAACATTTTTGTATTAACACAAATATTGTTATTTATTCTTATTGATGCTTGTACAACTTATTTTCTAGGATATCAATACAAATTTGTGATGCCGGTGAGATACTGAAGAGTTAAATTTCACAGGACAAATGGTTTTGCAGCCAGCAGAAACCTTGTCGTCAACAGTCTTTAGCACAAGCTATCCTTCAAGTTCCTGGATTACTTAGAACAGAGTGGTGTCAAGAATTTTTTATTCTCTACAAAACAAATATTTCTTTTGCATAATCTATGCCATGAGTGAGGCTCTAGAAATCGATTTATGTGATTTTTCGAAATGCAGTTATTTCGGCGCTCCAATACGGAACAAGAATGGAATTCATACCGTGTGAAGTATGTAATGCATTTTTATTCATTAAAAAGATTAGCACTTCATTGTGATTTCAATTGTCTTAGCTTGGCAACCAGAAAACACAAATTTCGTGGCTGCATAACAAAAAGTATGTATGTTATATTCCGTCATTATTTAAAGGCATTAAAATTGCTAGGATAATAGCAACTTTTGTTCATTTTTCAGTGAGCAACGACGAACGAATAGAGGAAGCTCCAACTCCGCCACCGGCACCGGCACAAATACCGCAAACTTCTAGGCCTCCACTGGCCCCAGTTCCAATACCAGCCACGGCACCGGCACCGGCACCGATATCAGTGTCACCCGCAACGTCCGCCCAATGGCCCAATAGTATGTATATAATTAATTTGTCAGTCAATTATCGGACGATAGACTGCCATTCTGACTGAGGTACCCGCATGAAAGATGTTGCGGCTTCCGAGGGCAAAATCTGGGCCAGTGTAATTTATATAAATTTCTGTTTCAGCCGAACCAACAGGACGTGGCCGCCGCGGGAGAGGCGTCGGTGGCGGCGGAGCGAGCCGCCGCCGTTGGCGAGCCAGACGGAGCCGAGGAGCCTGGACGGTCCAGCATATTCATTATTTTTATTAAAAATAAATGTGTTCCCATCGTCTTTTCATTAAATATAAATTCGTTCTCGTATAACTTTGCATGTATATTTATTTTAGATTTATATTTTGTGCGTCTTTGTTAGGTGCATGCTCTACGATTGTAGAGCATTGTTCCTTTACACGGAATAATTCGTATATATCCACGCGCCTAATGGAGGGTTAAAACAAGTGTATAGTTGTGTAGTTCTAAATCCTAAATCGATATAGTATACACTGTAGGTACATTTCCGTACCATCCAGGAGGTAGTACCTAATCTAACGTAAAAAATGAATTCGTTTATTTTTATAGTGAAAACGTTCACCAAAAGTCCTATGAAAACCACTTTGAATTGCTCCTCCTCTTCTTTATACACATAAACTAGGATTTACACGTTCTGACAGTCGAGAACAATGAAAGAATAAGACCCAGTAAACACAAAGCAATAGTTATATTCGGTAATGTTAGAATTTTATATTTGGGGATGTAATAGTTATATAACACTTCATGTATGTACATATTTATCTGGGGACCACTCTGTTCTAGGTAATCCAGAAATCTGAAGGATTGCGTCTGCTGAAGACTGCTGACGACAAGGTTTCTGCTGGCTGCAAAACCATTTGTCCTGTGAAATTTAACTCTTAAGAGGCCTGATAATGAACTTCCATTATTGTGAAAATACCGAATGTGAGTAGATATTAGCCAATCTTTGCATTTGCCTTTCAATTCCAGCACGCGATTGGCTGATAACTATTCAACTTTCATATTTTCACAAAAATGAAAATTCATCATCGGGTCCCGGTACTTCACCGATATCACAAATTTGTATTAATATCCTAGAAAATCAGTTGTACAATCATCGATAATACTAAAATAACAATATTTGTGTTAATACAAAAATGTTACCATATAATTTGTACTTCTGTACTTCTCGCCTGCTGATACTCGTGATGCATGCCAGACAACCCCAATTAATGTGAAGTATCCTGTAGATCATCGGTTTTCGGTTCAAGTTTTGAATGAAAATCAATGACATTTTTTTCTGTACAGCTATTTCTTTTTTTTCCCGCGGGTTATCCAGCCAATCATCCATCGCGAGGGTTGTAACACTTGTTCTACGAATGCGACAACTGATACTATTAATTAAGACTGATTAAGACCTAAGAATCGGGCCACTTCCAACATATGAACTTTTCACTTCCTCTCTAATCTTACTTCCTGGTTTACGAAAAAAAATATGTTGATGGACCCATCTATAATTTCAAGGTGAAACATCGGAGTACACGAGTCATCTTGTAGATGGTAGCAGCGTTGACTTCGTCAGAACTTTTGCCATTTGCACGTAATAAATAGAGAAGGCAGATTTGAACGTGGGAAAGGTTATGTCATTCGCGTAACATGGCGACTTACGATGCTACTCTCTGTCACAGGATCCTCGAATATAGGATCTACAAGTGCTCGAGTTATTCGTCCACCTATGTGCCCGAGTGAGTATTCAGTGATTACTTCAGCGAGTAGAAAACTAAACGAAGACCTGTCATGGGAAGGGACTCTACTAAATGTCTACCATTGGTCTCATGTACAAGTCTAACCTGAAGGAGGAAGTCCTTTACGTTGAGAAATATTAAGGCGTCACCCTGAGAAACAGTATAAAGTATTTGACTATAGTTAGCTGGTACAGGAGAGCTTTGGCTTCAGATGACTTTTCTTCTTTCAGGAATATACTTGTCGATAAACCGTCCGATCAGTCGTCACGTTGGTCATCTGACAATGACAATCATCCTCAGGTAAATTTATCCCTTTTGTGTCTTGGTAATTGTGTATTTGAATTTAAAGATTAACTTGTTACTCTGTTGTTATTATTCTAGTTTCTTATTCTCAAGCTGCAGCATCCAGCAATTGTCAAAACTATTACCTTTGGCAAGTATGAAAAGACACACGTTTGTACCATTAGAAAATTCAAGGTTTATGGTGGTATGGATCCGGATAACATGATGGAATTATTAGAAAGGTATTTTAATGAAAGTAATTTTATATGGAAAATACGGGGGTGCTCCGAAAATGTACTTCTATAATTTACAATGATGAATATCTCTTAGTGGTTTAAGAAATGATTCAGTGCCAGAGACCTTTGATCTGAAGCATGTGATAGGTAGCGAGGAGAACTATTTCCCATCAAGATATATAAAAATTCTCCCATTGCAATCTTGGGGTCCAAGTTTCAATTTTTCCATTTGGCACGTTCGTCTTGCTGGTAATGACGACCCCGCAATTGTCAAGCCCAGTATTGAGTGGGTCAATTCGGTAAGAATCACCCCTAGCATTTATAATTCTAAAGTTTACAAAGAACTAATGATTCTCTGAAAAGTAGTTATGTTTGTGTACAAAAACAAGATTTTTAAAGTGAACAAAGGATAATCCTTATGTTTCAGTATCGTCAGAGAGAGGTAATAAGACTGTGTATGAAGCATTTTCGGCGACTTGAACAACCAGAGGTTGTAGATACAATCCAAAGAGTTACTGGTGTACCTCTAGAAGATCCTCGATTGTCTGTCCTGTACGACTTACTTGTGACTCAGGGCGATCACTGTCAAGCTGAACGATTTATCACAAGCGCGGTAACCAGTGAGTCTTATGACTGTGCAATAATAATGGAGTATAGCCCAAAACTGGAATAGTCAATAGAATACGCAAGCGTAACACAATAAAACATTGCAGTAGGACTCTTGAACGATTATATAAATGCTCAATCTTATCGAGCAGTTTGGACAAAGCTCTCGTCGAGTGAACCAAAACCAGGAATGCGAGGAGGTCATCAGATGGTATTAGATCCCTCTACGGAAGAGCTTTATTTATTTGGAGGCTGGGACGGAAATCAGGACCTTGCAGACTTTTGGACATACAATATTAGCGCCGGAAAGTGGACACTGATTTGTCGAGACACGGAGACCATGGTAATACATAGGATAAAATCATATAGGTTAGGGTTCACTTGTGACGTTATATAAGGTATCCTAATTATAGGGCGGTCCCAGCGCGCGATCCTGTCACAAAATGTGTCTCGATCCTTATAAACGTCAACTGTACACATTGGGTCGCTACCTGGATACTCAATATCGTTCACCGGACAACCTTAAGAGTGACTTTTATATGTACGACCTCGCCACATACAAGTGGACTAAAATTTGCGAGGATACTGGCGCCGTTGGCGGACCACAATTAATTTTTGATCATCAGATGTCCATGGATTCTGATGGTAGGGCTATATATGTTTTTGGTGGACGCGTTTTAGTTCCACTAGTAAGGTATGTCTTAGGAACTTTGAAAATTAACATTATCCAGTGATCACTTACATAAATTGAGCTGAATGACCCTTTTTATTTTACATGACACTAATTTCCTATCTTTCAGCACTGAAGATCAAGGAGTGGTAGTCAACTCCAACGAGCCTATATTCTCAGGACTGTATTCTTATAATATGCGAACAGGGGCTTGGACAAGGTTGGCTTGTGATATAGCAAGGCCAAATTTACCAAACGAACCAACGATTAGATCAAGAGTTGGACATTCCATGTTGTTTCACACAGTCAGTCTCTCTTGCAATTTATTTCTTCTACTTGTACTGTACTTTTAAATGCCTTATACATGAGGCTTATCATTGCTGCTCTTAGGAATCCAGGAAATTGTATATTTTTGCGGGGCAAAGAAGCAAGGAGTACCTGACTGATTTTTTCACTTATGACGTTGATGTCGAACAATTGGAACACATAACACTAAGGGATTTTGGTACCAGAGATTCGACTCACGTACCTGCTGCTGGTTTCACGCAGAGAGCTACGATAGATCCAGAGCTTGGAGAAATTTATGTTCTATCGGTGAGTCATTTCTAGTTAATTATATCTTGTTTTACTTCTTATTATCTCACTCTACTTGGAAGAGAACAAATGAACGACTAAATGCTTCTCAGGGTTTAAGTAAAGACAAGGATAAGAGGGATGACAATGTACAGAATTCATTTTGGGTCTATAGTATCAAGAATAATAGATGGTCTTGTATTTATCGTAACGAGAATGTCGGCGAGAAGTACTGGAGTAAAATGCAGGATTACGAGCCATGTCCTAGATTTGCACATCAGTTGGTATACGACCATGTAAACAAGGTACAATTCTATCCTTATAACACAGTATTACTGAATGAGAAGAAATTGACTATGCAAATCATCTATGTAGGTTCACTACCTATTTGGCGGCAACCCAGGTCGATCCTGTCTGCCAAAATTGCGGTTAGATGATTTCTGGCAATTGAGGCTTTGTAGACCGTCGCACGAGGAGATATTAAAGAAGTGCAAACTCATAATAAGGAAGCACAAGTTCGAGGAGCTGGCCCTGAGGAATAGCATCGAGGCCCTGGAGTATCTGCAGACACAGATCTCAGAAATCATCGATCACAACGATGCAGAACAAACCAAAGAGGTATCAATCATCTCAATCGATAGATCATTCCTATGTATTCTTTTTCAATATAAATTAATTGTACTTGTGTTGCTTATTCAGTTTCAGCTCCTGGTTTCCGTTCTCTTCCAAACAAAGGATCATCCGGATTCTACTCTAGATGAGACCTCTAGTACAGACTCCTGGAACTCATCTTTGGGTAATAATATCCTTACAACACATAAGAACCTCACCCCAAGGGATATACACATTCGTAGAAGAGAACTCTACGACAAGCTCACAGAATTCTTTCCGGAGAACCTAACGCAACCGAGAGCGAACCTCATCGACCTTCTACCATTGTGATACTCTCGTGGATAAAACCTAGATGGAAGTCGAGGAAATATAACTACGGGAAGAACCCTTTCGATTCGTACTACGCGAAAGCACCGCTCACAGGATTAATATATCCTCCAGGAGTCGGTGAGCTCGTATCAAGAAACCTCTATGAATAGATTCGAAAGACTAATTACGTTTAAATCGGTTTCTCTCTTTTTTTTTACATTTCGATGAAAGAAAGAAATCCCATAATTATTTAGTTTTACGATCTTTTTCTTTAAAAAATTCATTTTGATAACGGCGTGATAAACACCATTCGAAACTTCCAGTTGTTTGCACAGCTATTGATTTTTTCTCAATGATTGTAGATGGAACAAATTCTATTTTTTTAATTGCTCGTGCTCTCTTATACACACAGACACATACACACACACATACATATTCTCTTTCTCTTTCTTTCTTTTTGTTTCTCACTGATAATTTCTCATTACTTCTAACATTGATCTATGTTTTATTACTTGCCAAGAATACGTTGCGCTAGCAATAGTAAGCTAACCATAAGCCGAAATTTCCTGAATGGAAATGCATCACGATCACGATACTACAATAAATTATGAATTTTCTCGGTGCGTCGTATAACAATGGAAAGAATGCAGGAGGATGAAAATATAAAGGAAAGCAAGGGGGAAAAAGGATAAAACAAGAAAACGTGTTTAATCGAGTCTATACACACAGTTTAATATACATATAGCAAGGAAATGTCTTTAAGTTGCACGACAGAAAAGGTAAACGTGTCGCGCTGTACTCTAGCATTGTAAATATTTCTCTAGGTTTAACGGACGTTACGAGTTTTTACGATTCACTTGAAAATTTTATTCCAAGCGGACCGGGCCCTGCCGACACCGTTATTTTAAGTTTAGCACGTGGAGAAGCTAGAGGCACTCGAGTATCCATGAAGGATCCCACGACCGCGACCAGGAATCCTGGTAGCTTCGCAACTGTCTACCTCGGAAGGGACTTTTGTCGTCATCATCTGGGTGATCTGGATCGCACTGGGTGTTGAAAGTGTTCCAAGTGCTCCGAATACTCCAGGATATGATGTACCGTTTCTGTGTCCCGGATCTAAAGTATTCCTGGTGATGAATCTTTCAAGGATTTACAGGATCTTCTTTTTTTTTCTGTTATCGTCTCAGGGACAAAACTCTTTTCCGATTTGAGCCCCCACGATCCGCTGTTACTTCATATTGATCGGTGAACTATTTGAGGATGCTGCCTGGGGTACAAAGTGATATTCGTGGTTCTAGTCAAGCAAATATTGTTAACGATTATTACCGAGCTCGAACCCAAACGCTGAGAGTCCCTGTAGCCTTTAGATGTGCTCTAGTTGTTCAGCTGTTCCAGAACGCACGCTCTAATCTCGAATACACCCAGGGCTCTATGGAATCAGCCTAGTATCACTTCTTAATTCATTGTTTTATTACATTTTGTTATTATCCTCAAATTTAGTAGAACCTTCTCGAATCGAGGGTTTTCTCTACTTTTGAAGAATTTGTTGTACTAATATGCTTCCAATTGTATTGTACTCTATTATTATTTGAAAGAAATAGAGCCTTGGGTATTTTTGTTCTATATTATGTAGTTATAATCATTATTATCACCTTATCCCCTGTACCCTTCCAGTTTTATAATAAATACTATATTGTCTATCAAACAAGTATATATCAATTTAGAAGAAATTATTTATTATTCATATCAGAGATACAGATAATATTGTATTCAAATTACATGTTTCATTGAATAGTGAAGAATAAGAAATCGCCGGTGCACAGACAACCTGAAATACATAGCTGAATGGTAACTGCTAAGGCTGGAGCCTCATTTGTGGAGCACAGTGCTTTTGCGGCCGGGAGTGGAACAGAGAGCGAGAGGGCGCATCTCCCTCTCACTCCCACTCATCGAAAACGTGGCGCAAAAGCTCTGCGCGCCTGTAGTGAGCGTCCAGCCTTACGTTCACTTACGTTGGTTCTCAGCTGCCTGCAGTTGCGACAGCAGCGTAATAATGGTTGAATGTGTTGTGACTGCTATTGCTTTGAAATACAATGTCAATTTCAGCTTTGGATAACAACACTGTTAGCTTAATAAAATCGTCTCAAATAATAACGTCAGTTTATAGCGTTGTCAAGGAGCTGGTGGAAAATTCTTTGGATGCTAATGCTAAGAATGTCGAGGTTAATCTGGTAAGTCAATCTGAAAAGATTTGACATAATAATTATTGTTCTAATATTTTGTATTTTATTCAGCTCGATAATGGATTGTCTTCAATTGAAGTACGGGATGATGGAGATGGTATTTCTAAGAAAGACACACAGTATATGGCATTATTGTCTTACACTTCCAAAATATCAGACTTTTCTGATTTAGGTAGATAGCAATGATACTATTGTTGTAATCCATGTTCAATCTGTTAGGCATTTAATATTTTGTC
The DNA here is from genome assembly GCA_030142225.1 of Pachycephus smyrnensis. NCBI lineage: Eukaryota > Metazoa > Arthropoda > Insecta > Hymenoptera > Cephidae > Pachycephus > Pachycephus smyrnensis. The sequence goes on along the minus strand of JARQST010000526.1, from coordinate 612,086 downwards.
AAGTTTTATTGTTTGCCAGAGTCTTTGGAGAGCTATGGATTTCGTGGAGAAGCTTTACATGCATTGTGTCATGTTGCTGATGTCAATATCATTACAAAAACTAATAGGGATGAAGCAGCAATGTCTTATACTATTAATCATGATGGGAATATTGTGAATACAGAATTGTCTCATCGATCTACTGGTGAGAAATTACTGTTACTTAATTATCTTGATGGAGAGAATATATATTGAATAGCATTTTGACCATTTCAGGAACAACTGTAAGAGTGAAGCAATTGTTTAAGAATTTCCCAGTGAGGAGGCAAGCTTTAGCTAATACAAGAAAATCAAATCAGGATGTAAAGCTTGTGGAATTCTTGTTGAAATGTTATAGTATTTGTCAACCTGGAGTTAGAATACATTATAGGGTAAATAATAATTCAATTTTCACAAAGCCTAGTCTCTCCAGTTCGAAAGAGGCTTTACAACATGTTCTTGGAAAAAAAGTTGTTTCAAATTTGGAATTGCTTGAGATAGAAAATCCTCAGGTAAATATTTGGTTGTTGATTTTCAAAAAGTTTCTTTTATGCTTTGACATATTTTTAAATAGATGTATCTTTTGCACATCCCAAAGGTAAAGATACAATTAATGCTTCCAAAAAGTGATGTCAACGACTTATCAGAAATTTGTCAGACTGGTCAACAATATATTTTTGTGAACAACCGTCCTGTCAAATACAAAGAATTGGAAAAGGTATACAATGCAGCATTATTCTAAACAACATCAAAGTGTTTATATATTCATATAATAATCTTAGGTTGTGGGCGACAAAATATCCGAGCACTTCGAGGATAAAATGCCGCCAAAGAAAAAACCAATATTTTTTTTAAGTATCATCGTTCCCCCTTCAGAGATAGATGTAAACCTCGAACCAAACAAAACTGCAGTCCTTTTGAAAAATCAGGTATATTCACATATACATTGTGTACCTATGCGATCTTATCTTTTCTTATTGTTTAATTTCAAATTTATTTGAAACAATTTACAGAAAGATATTCTACAAAGTCTCAGTGACATCTTAATAAAGTACTATGGTCTACCACCATTCTTAGAAAACACGGAGGAAGTAAGTGCAAATGATCAATCAACAGGTTATAGTGATTATACGCAAAATACTAAGGAAACAGAACAGGAAAAGGAATGGCCAGCATGTAAAAGACGTAGAGTCGAACCGGACAAGACAATAGTTGACAACTGCACTGTAAATGTGGACGGCGTTGAGAGTTCCAATCCAGAAATTCAAAGGACGAAGAGCAAAGATAAAAATGTACAATGTAACAATGCGAAATCCGGCGACACTTTGACTGGATTGGCGGAGCTGATTTTGAGTGATCCGGATTCAAATGACGACGAGAATTTTAGATCATTTAAAATCAAATCCAACACATCTTTTGAACAACAGGACTTAGGAGTAGATTCAGAGCCTTTTGAATTCCGGCCAGATAAGGAAAAATTCTTAGACAATGGCAAAGGACATGAAACCCTGAGTCAATTACCAATAGTTGATCTGGGTGAGGATTTTGATATTGAAGAGATTCTAAATGAACCGCCGTCTAACGATAGACCAGATACTAATCAACCTTTGACTGATATTATGAATAAAATGGACAACGTACGTCCAGCAGAAAAAAATATTTCTATAGAAATGTGGAGCAAGGGGCAAGTGCCTGGTGTTACGGTGAGTCACTTTGTATCTGTCTCATAACAGAATTTTCTTTTCGAACGAATTTAAAATAAATTTTTTGGAACTATTTTTGAACAGGGAGGAACTGATGTGAAGAATTACAATAATATATCCAGCAAGAGTCCATTGAGTAATTCACAATCGCTGAACGATTCGATATCGGATAATAGCTCTAGTAGAGGATTCATAAAGTTCTCTAGGGAGATCAGACCGCAAAGTGAGTAAATCAAGAGCAAATATAAAATTTAAATATTTGAATTAATAACTATGTCCTTTGTATTAATTCAAGTATTGAGGGAGAATCCTGATATTACTCTATCAGACGTAGCAAAACTGCTAAGCAGCCGCTGGAAAGAATTATCTCCAGAAGAGCGTGGCTATTACCGGGACTTAGCAATTGATGAAAAGAAGCGTCAAGACGCTGAGAAAGCCGAGAAAAAGGAGAAGCACGATCTGAAGGAGTCTCTAAAGAATAAGAAAAGACTCATGCAAATGTTTGAGAAGATGAAGAACCTGAAACCAGAAGCTAAGAAAGGGAACTTGATGATGCGGACTGCTGTACCATGGGATGTGGATATAAATAAAGTGACCAAAGGTTTTTATAATAAGTAAGTGTCTTTATTTAATTGCACTAGCAGCAATAACTATTTTCTATTGAAATACGTCTTTTCACGTTTAAGAATAGAATACAAGAACAATAGTCCCATTGTGGGACCTTTGAGCTCAAATATATGGGTAGTACGACTTGGTACACAAATTTGGGCCCTGAATACAATAAAACTTAGACAAGGTTTAAACTCTTCTCCATCCGATGACCAAAAGGTATGGTTAATATAATTTATACTGGTATCTGTTACTATTAATACTAATCAAGATATTATTCAGTTGAGTGCAGAGCTCCTAGAGAAGCTGCTGAAGAGATGGCTCACTGAACGCGAAGACATGTCCATAATGTATCCGATTTACGAGTGCAAATAATATCAAAATTTAAAGAAGTAGTGTCTCTTCCTCGAGACCCCTTGTTCCAGCACTTATAATAATTTAAGAACAAAGGAATCCTGTAAAATACTCGATATTCTAATATTAACTATTAGTATTGCGAGGTCACTTCGTTAAAGCAATGTGTCACATCTGGTAGTGTACGGTTCTTGCATCTTTGCTCCCAACCATGCCAGGCATAAAATCCATGCCTAGGATAGATCTTTGCTAAAGAGCATTCACTATCATCAGTGATATCATCATCGATCAAATCTAAAAGTTTATGCAAGTTAAATCTGGATTTATCAATTTTAACAAGTATTTCTTACCTTCACATTTCATATGGCAATCACCACCATTGATTCCCTTGGCACACCAATATTTTCCATTAATCTGTAATTTAATTTATTTAGATACCTGAAGAATTCTCATATCATCTTAATTATTAAGGAAAGAATTATAACGTGTTCAGTACTTGAAACAAGCCGTAATCGTAATTCCCATTACTGGTGGGTCCTCCAATTGCTGATGTGTTCCTGGCACTTTCATTTTCCACTAGACAGACCCCTGTACAAAGAATAATATAAACTGAGGAATATTCACCTGAATTACGTTAATATAATTAATTTTATATTATCGTGATATATATAATATACTGTACAATCCTGAAGCTGATCATGGGGAAATCCTTGGCGTACCAGCTCTATCACCAACTCGCAGCGTGTCATTGTTCTGGCATTGATGCTGAAGATCAAAAAGGCAAAAAGAAATGTAGCCACAAATGTTCGATATATGATCAAATACATCACGAACTAAAAGTAAAAAAGTAACAAAAGAAGGAAACTGTTGAGAAGAGAGATACGTGCTGTATCTTTCCCGCGACTGATTCAACTAAACCGGGAATTCTTAATCTTCGACTTTTATACCGGCAAGTGGACAAAAACATTTGAGATAATGATAAACATTTATTGATGCGATCAGCGACGTGCTTTATCGATTTCAATGGAATGATAGGTCTCTGGTAATTCTTATATAAAATCTTTTTAATATTTCTTTTGATTTCGACATACGGTATTCAATTGACATTTTTTAGATTTGCACATTGATATAGGTGCCCGTTATTCTGTGCGCCTTCCTCGTGTGGGTTGTCAAACGCCATTGCTCTGGTAACAGCGTGTATACATTTTAGTGGGAAGGAAACTAGGGGAATCACAGAAGTGTTAATCGATTACGTACTTATGTATATCAGCGCAAAGGTCAATATAATTTATTTTCAATAACGAAATTAGAGTAGAAGTTAGAGAGCAGGATATATTCCTAGTGAATATCGTTATGTTTGTGACGGACGATTATTGGTTTAATTAAATGCCCATTTCTATGTAGAGAATGTTGGTGTCCTTGTCACAATTTATTAACTGGCAATTTTGTGCTGATTTGTGAAGGAAAATTTGTAAATTGCTGAAGACTATGATATAGAATAATGAGGATATCCGTTTTATATCGTTGCTTTTAGAATGTCTCTACTGGGGCAATTTTTAAACATTTCTTTATCGAAAAAGATAAATGATAAACAATGAAAAATATAGGATTCCTAAATGAAAATGTGGGAATTAATTCTGTATTTAATAGTACAACAATATGAAAGGTATAATCAATGATGAAACAAGGAAAATTGAATTAGACATAGATATTAAGGATCCTGGGAGTGGTTAGAAATTTCTATATTTGTGAGATGCATTGTCCAGGTCATTTTATGCTTGTCTAAACAACCGCTTGTGGCCTTTTATTTGGAATGTTGGAGATTACGATGGCGTCTCGGCCGCCATTTGTCCTTAGCGGCGGATTTATTAAGCGAGAATCTATCAAGGAGAATAAATTCTTATGAATATATTATTCTGCAATACGAAATAGTATTCAGTAGTGAATACAGTTTAGACAAATGTCAACGATTCACTTTTTTGAATGACGAAGTGCCTTTCTCGAAGTATCATTGAGCAACGTAGACCGTCCTATAGCTTCCGCCAACGAATGCGTCATAATGACTGGTCTCTTTGATCGTTCTTGAAATTTAAAACAAAAGAATCTACGCCTTATCATATGAAGAATTAATTGTAATGTTATGTAATGTTATAAATAACAATAAATGATTATATTAAATTAGCGAAACAGAAAACTACAAGTAATCTAAACACTAATCTGACTAAACGGGGCGGAGTCGATTGGGGTACGTACAGTGAAGCATGCGTATTAAGGTGACCAAAAGGTGCATCAAATTTTCACGTTATATAAAATCAATATCACCCACATCCGGTAAGGGATTGAATTATAACCTAAATTAGTACAGTGTTCCGGATAAAAGTAAACCAGACATTGATTCTGCGGATACGTGTTGCAAGGAAGCATTTAATTAAAAGGAATTTAGTGAATTGGTGTAATCAAGGGTGGCCCTAGGGCCTGGAATACGATACGGCCCTGTCCTATTTCCTGTGATTGGTGAAAGATCATAAGGTGGGGAAGAGTCGTACGGGAACGAGCAAGCCATCGCCGTCGCCATTTTGCTTGGCTAAAGGAAAGGAAGAGTTAGTTTCTTAATAACTCTGCTGTTGGAAAGTGCGTTTGATAGAGTGTTTCGTTTTTAACGTGTCTCTGGTGTTGTTAAGAACGCTTCGGATTCCGAAGCATCATTCTAGTGCCACTAGTCTAAAAATAGTAGACTATACATATAGTAGAATCCAAGCCGATATACTAAGCGGTGGACCCTGTACATTTCTTATACTAACGACCTCGTTTCTTTGTTTCTTTTATATCTTTTTTTCGCTCCTCCTTCGATTCACGGTGCTTTAGTCAGCGTTGATGATTGGGATTCCGCGGGACGACCGACACAAGATCACGGTTATGATCCGCAATAACATGAAGAGAAGCTCGAGTCGGGATACGCCGCCTCCACGCGTCAAAAGAAGCAGGTCCTCCATGGGGCGGTACGTCATGCATCATACACATATTATTCCCTTTAATAAACAAAAATGGGATATCATATTACCAGGAGTTAATGGATTGCATTGAATTCGTTGTAACACAGTATACTAAAGTGCGAGAGTTTCATTGTTAGTGTATCAATTGAAAATTGTGGGCGTTACTCCAGTGCGTCTTTATATCAGTTGTCTGTCTTCTTGATGATGGCTTGGGCACTGGTTAAACCTCTTTTGATCATATTTTTCTTTTATTTCTATATACAATGGTGATTGATGATAGTTTATGGTGATTTAAGTTTGTGTACTGTGGTGCAAGGAGTGAGCATCAGTTAATTCTTCAAGTTACATTTGGTGATTTTCGTGATTTTGATCTGTAGATACAACGACTCGAGTGATGAAAGAATAACACCGGAGAGAATACGCCGTAGAAGCAGAGGCGCCAGAAGTCCAAGTCCTCCACCAAAAGCCTCTTCGCATGCGAGATACGTCGAGTCCAGTTCCCACAGGGATGATTACCTGAGGGCACCACGTGAGCTTCCACCAGAACGACCGTACAGTTATAAAGTTCTATGCGTCAGTTCAATTCATCCTAAGGCGAGCGACGAGGTTATCAAGGACACTCTCTATAGGGAATATAAGAAGTTTGGAGATTTTTCCATAAGGATTTCGCATGAACTAGATGAGCGTGTGGCTTATGTATGCTTTAGGAGTTCTGAGGATGCAAGGGATGCAAAACATGCAAAACCAAGAATTATCATGTATGATAAAGTTGCTCTGGTCGAGCCTGTCTATGAGAGACCTGAAGCATATAGACGACCTAGATCTATGACGCCGCCGGATTATGATCGTTATTATGCTCGGTCACCTGGTCCCACTGAAAGACACAGACCTCTTGAAAGATATGAGCGTGTCTATGGACCGCCTGTTGGTCTTCCTCCACATAGAGAATTAAGAAGAGAAGCGATTCCACCTCCTCATCACGAATTCGTCAGACCGCCAATGCACCATGGCCCCCCTCATGTGCATCCTGGACCTCCTCACCATTACGGACCACCAAGACATATGATGATTCGCCATCCTGTTCATGGTTTTGAACGCGTTGAAAACAAGAAAGATAAATTTCCAAACTACTTGCATCACGTTTCACCTGAGGATGATCCTCTTGCTACAAGGACCTTATTCGCTGGCAATCTGGAGATCAACATCACTGAAGAGGAGCTCCGCAGAATATTCAGCAAATATGGCATCGTAGATGATATAGATATCAAGAGACCACCACCAGGAACAGGAAATGCCTATGCCTTCGTTCGATTTCAGACCTTGGATATGGCTCATCGGTGCAAAGTGGAACTATCTGGACAGTACATTGGCAAATTTCAATGCAAGATTGGTTATGGGAAGGCCACACCCACAACGCGTATCTGGGTTGGTGGTCTTGGGCCTTGGACATCCGTTCCCCAACTTGAGAGAGAGTTTGATAGATTCGGTGCTATCAAGAAGATCGATTATATTAAAGGAGATAGCAACGCGTACATCCTCTATGATTCTATTGATGCTGCCCAAGCTGCTGTCAAAGAAATGAGGGGTTTTCCTCTGGGAGGACCGGATCGTCGTCTACGAGTAGATTTCGCTGATGTTACACCAGGCTTTGGATTCAAACCAAGACCCTACCCCGAGGAAAGTGGCGATTTTAGACCCAGGCCAGTGGATTATGAGTCTCCATACGATCCATACACTCCAGAAGGTGAATTCGGCTATGCTCCACGATCCTTCAGAGGCCGAGGTACAGCATCTTGGCACGACAGAAGAGGCGGTGGCCGTGGAGCTTATCGAGGAACTTATCCTGAAGGATACATGCGCGACGAAACAGAATGGCCCAGTAGAAGACCACCGCCAGAAATGGAATATGAAACACCACGAGGATTACGAAGATCCGTATCAAGGGAACCAGGAGTCGATCGCTCCAGGTCAAGATCTCCTCGTAGAAGGCCTATGGATTCTGATTCCGATTCTGAAACAGCACGGACAGGGATGCTCTCCACGTCCAGGACACTTCCCGAAGTTGCTAGGAAATCCATAGCAGTATGGCAGGGCGCCCTCATTTTGAAGAACTCTCTCTTTCCAGCTAAATTCCATCTCACCGATGGGGATACCGAGATTATTGAAGCCCTGATGAAGGATGAGGAAGGCAAGCACATGCTCAGGATTACACAGAGACTACGTCTGGATCAACCTAAACTCGACGACGTCTCTAAAAGAATTCAAACCTCCAGTTCCCATGCGATCTTCTTAGGACTTGCAGGATCTAGTGCAGCCATCACCAATGATGACGCCAATGTGCAAACCAGACCTCTGCGGAACTTAGTTTCTTACCTGAAACAAAAAGAAGCAGCCGGTGTGATATCCCTTCTGAATAAGGATACCGAAGGCACTGGTGTACTGTATGCCTTTCCACCTTGTGCATTCTCTACAGAATTACTCAAGCGTACTTGTCCCAGCTTGAGCGAGGAGGGTCTCAAGGAGGATCACCTGGTGATCGTTGTGGTAAAAGGTGGCAGCGCTTAGAACTTTCATCACCGAGTGATATTCTCAGGACAACTAATTCAATGTTATGGCCGTTTACTTTTTACCGTGAAAGTATGGACGAGCCACTTCGTTATCCTGACAACACTATGTAAGGATTATGAACCAGTAGATGATCTCCCTGACATCAACAGTCATTTCCCATCGCGATTTTTAACAGTAATGGAACTCGTAAATCTAGAATACACCTAATTTCTTCTATAACTTTTATGCTACGTTTTTCCTTGTAACTTTGAGAACGTAAATCTATTAAGAAAATGACGTCTTGCACGTTCAGGGAGATGCAATCGGGATGGTGACCTTCTAATTTCAGTGATAAGGAGTGTTCTAAGTAGGCTCACTACCAAGGGATCCTGAAACCAAGTTCTTCCTACAGTGGATGAGCACATAGGATAAAAAGAAACTGAAAGAATAATTATATTTTACCAGTAAAACACGAAATCCAACTCCAGCGATTCGACAGACTAATCTAAATGACAATGAACATTGTATTATGAAGCCAGAAGCCTTTGTGCTTCATCGACAGACCTAAATAATCAACCTGACACTCCTGATGTTGAGCGCTATTAGAAATCATGTGCATATACGCAGTACGACGATTGAGGATAAAAAAGGAAGCGTATCTCGTCTCTATTAAGGATTAATCGCTATCGCTATCGCTAACGCTATCACTACAATTATAACTAGCATAAAAAAATTCGCATAGTCCCTAATTAGTCTAAGGAATTCTTTGTATTTTTAAGTAAGACGCGTTACTGCAGTGCCCATTTACTTCTTATACATATAACTGGCGTCTGTTATCATTCTGACGGGGGAGTCTCTCTTAGGTTTTTCAGACTATCCGGTATTCGATCATCGTTCTTTCGATATCTCTTTATTGTTACACCATATCTGGTCTCTTACATCCATTTCTAATGACTGTCACGCGGATATGTAACAGCGTAACCCTTTGTTCTTCGATGCGTAATTATGTAGATAATATTAAAGAAATGCGCGACGAGGTACCGAATATTGCTACTGCCATTTCACGTTACTTTTAATAATATGATGGATTTTTATATATTACTTTCTTTTTTGCACAATTTGTATCTTAAATCCCAGGACGTCTATTCCAACAATTGCTTTTATCGTTATTTTCGATTGTTTATAATCAGTTGCATAGTTCTCATACACTATTCTGTACAGTTTAAAATAAAAAAAGGAGAAAGATAAAAGTACGTTTGAAACGGGGAAACGCGAAGTGGCACTAGTATGTCTCGGTGCATTGTGGCGAAACTTTAATTAAGGATCTTCGAATACGAAAAGGAATAAGGGAAAAGAAAAAGCAAAATTAGGAGAGAAAGAGGAACTGCAACTATCAGCATTTTTTTGACAATCTATCATAATTCTGTGTAGTAGGGTATTTCTGGCCATCTTTTCTTATAGTTGTTTTTGCTGAGTTATGTGTACCTTCAAGTTTTAGAGAAGCAAAAAACAAGAGTGGATGAAATAAGAGAGAATGGGACATAAGGAAGAGATGGGAATGGAGGAAATGTGGAAGGATGACAATTTATCTATATTAATAGGCCTCGTTAACGCTCAGAAGTGTCGTTCGGTGTTGTAAAAGAATTTAAAAAAAAAAAGAAAAAATCGCGGATTCTCGTATATCGTGGGTTTGATCTACATATGTAATTTAAATAAAAAACGCACCGCGGCCGAGGAGTGATGCGCTGAATGAATTGAATGATAAGTTTGACAAAGTGAAAGCAAAAGAAACCATGAATCGTGTTTTTGTGGGGCGGGAGGGTGGGAAAAAAATTAGCAAAACATAAAAAAACCTTTTTAGACCGTAAAAGGAAGACGCGCGAACGTTCTCTAAAGGGAAATTGAGTTATAAGTTTTCTCAGTGCGGACATCAGATATCCATAATGGACAGTGTTTGGTGAATTTTCGGTTAAACAGGAAAACAAAATCGGCTGAGACAAAACTGAAAAGGAGCTCTGAAAATGTGTACAGTGATGTAAAACAGTGGTTTTGTGTCCATCGCCTTCGAGAGTGCAGATTGTCGTGTTGAGTGTTATTTCTCTTGAACGGATTCAGACAAGGATATATGTATATATCCATATATATATACCCATTAGTAAATTTATGCGTATATATATAATAAGATATTGTGTCCGTTTGAGAGAGGGAAAATAATTAAAAAAAGCAAAAGATGCCAAATGAAAGAAATGTAATTTGTGAGCGCACAGTGGCACGCTCGGAGGCGAACAGACGACGGAGGTGCAGTGGTCAAAGTGTACCTGGTGTTTTTTCTCCTCGAACAACAAAATAGATGCCGTTTATGCAGACGAAATCAAAGCGTGTCCATGTGTCCATTAATTTATGTCTTTAGTACCATTGATTGTCCACTGAAGTTCGCAATCTAAAATAAGGGCTCCGCAAGTGATGGTTCTGCTGGATTCCCCAAGTTGCACGTACATACTCGATGGAGGTTCTCGTCTACGACGAGGAACAACGCCTGGAGATATCTTACAAGCAGAGCATCATCATTACCATCATCATATCATCTCCTTGGTGATGGAAGTTCTTTGAGACTAGGCGTTTAAAGAAAAACACAGCAAATACCACGAAATTGTGGAGACGATTAATATGAAGTCATCCTAACTAAATGCATGCTCGCGCTCGGAGTGCCTTAATTCATTTAGGAGTTTCGCATCTTCAAGGAGATCATTAACGCGACCTTAATACACAGTTTCGCTATACGTCTCTTCGCTGGTTCAGTTTTTGCTTCGTTTGTTCAATAAATTTTCAGTTTAACCATTGGTTCCTCTTCGAAGTCAGTGAAGTTTTTTCGTGTATCAAGTATTATGTATACATGGTGCTGTGCTCTGTTGTTCATTGAAAAGCGTTACTGCCCTCCTTCCAAATAGTTCCTTCGATGATGTTACTAAGAGTTGTTCAGTTTAATGGAAAGATGTAGTGTGGTTTTAGTGAAGAAGCAAAACGTAACCGTGTGTTTCTCAAGGAAGGGAACGCAAGAAAGTTTTCAGTATAATGAAATGAAAAACAAGATTGAAGGAATCAGAATGGGTTATTTTGTGAGATATACTAAGATGGCTTTTTAATCAAATTGTGTTTTGAGTCCTTTGCGCGAAATTATTTGAAAGAAGGAGCACTTGCTCATGGAGTTTAGTTTCAGTTGGTTGATCCGGGTTGTACAGTTTAGTGAAAGTGAGTTCGGTGATGCTGTAGATGCAGAAAAGATATTCTGTTGGGTGTTTCTAGTGCGAGGTGATCTATTTACAGGTACCATACAATTCTCGAGCTATGTTTATATTCTGTCAATTCTTCCTCAGGTGATGAGGACACTCGAGAATTATGGGTAAGAACCGCAGGAAGAGATCATTTTGTTTCAGAGCAAGGACTATCCTGGAGTACGTGGAGAACTGATGCCTGGAGGGGGTGGGTGCTTCGTGGAATATCAAGACTGATTAATTATTGTATAAAGAGAAATATTAAATAAAACAAAATATTGTATAATTCATGGAGTTTATTTACCCTACTCATATACTCTGCTACACTTATTCCAATTTGCGTACAAAAATATTTTTATATTTTCTTTCATAACCAAATTAAAAAAATTCAGGTTTATCTTCGCTGGCTACATATTTTTTGCCTCTATGGTAACCACCAAGGATCTTAGAGACCTTGCTCATATTTTACCTTGTAACTTGACGAAAAATTAATAAATAATTTTTTAAAATTTTGTACGCTAGCCGGTAAGGAAGAGGTTTGTTGTGTAAGTGAGACCCGCGAAACATTAATAGTTTCAAAATAAACGTATTCGAAGCAAAGATAATTTTGCGAGCATTGAAAATTGGAGATAATCATATGGTTTGAGACCCAGGAGGGGTAAGCGAGGGTAAATTGTCTACTAGTCACTGAATGTTTTTTATATTTTTTTAATGCAATTTCTTATATTTTATTACCTCTTGGACTTCTCTAAATTAAACTTGCTATAGTCTCAACCTTTACAGTATGGCGCATGCTTAATTGAAAATGGAATATAGTGTGCTACGTACCCTGTAGTGGTAGGCGGTCTTATAGGTGCTTATAGGTATGGTTCTTTCGGTCCGTATCACGAGTGAATAAGTTTTATGACTGAACTTCGAATAATTTACACGTCTATTGAAAAATAAATAATATTCATAATGTCCATCGTTCAAAGAAGCCAGGTAACTTATGATTAATATATCTTGGTACTGATGAGCGATTATTTCAATGCAATGTAGACGGTAATCTAACCTCAAGTCGAGATAGTTTCTTATAAACTACATACGATACAAATAAGGAAGGAAATTAGTCTTAAAATATTTTGATGCTTTTTTTCGTTAGAGCATAAGTATAATAGCATGGCATTCTTTTTATTTCAATACATGAGCATTCAATGGAAGCTCCAATATCTAATAATCCTAATGCTCCATCCATCATGGTGCTGAATATAAAGTTCACATAAACGTTTTTCAGCAATGGGGGACATTTGCTAGAATTTGGCATCTTTATGATGCCAAATGGCAAGATCCATTTCAGAGTGCAGAAATAATTAAAAAGTATCTGTTGGGCCTTTACAAACCCATCTATCATCCACTCAGTGAGTACTTCATAAACCTCCATATTTGGAATTAGATTTCTTTATAAGTAGTACTTACAAATTTGATTTTTTTGCGAAGATGACTGTGGTGATCATGTAGTTGTAATAAATAGCTACGACATTGCATTGCGCGGTGACGAATGGCGTAGACGTTCTTATTTCCATCACACTGGCTACGCAGGTGGTGCAAGTTGGACGATGGCCTGGGAAGTACACAGAAAGAATCCAACCATGGTATGTTATTATTAAACAGAACACCAATGAAATTTCACGAATTAATCATTCTGATTTCTCATTGCAGATTGTGAATAAAGCTGTTTATAGATGTCTGAACAAAAACTTACAGCGTAGACACACTATGCAGCGTTTACATATTTTTAAGGATGCGAATGTACCTGAAAATATTATGCAGAACATCTCGAACGAAATTAGACAATTACGCCCAGTTCCTATCAGATTGGATCAAATTCCTCCAGAGGAAGTTGCAGAATTTCCGAAAATCATGAAATATCCAGAGAATTACATACTTCGATGAAGGGATATCTCAGCAGTGCATCTGTATATAGGATAACGCCATGGTTGAATCATTAAAAATATGTGAAAGTACCAACAAAGGCAGGTAGGAAATATCATCAGTATCCATAAAATTGTCATAAAAATTTATTAAAATCCAATACAATAAATATTTTATTGGTGGTATTATCACGATCCTCTGAATTTAGTCCACTGACCATTAATAATTTATTTAATCAGAATCTCAATCATTAACCTATTCAATAATTCCTTATGTATTTCGTTTTATATTCATTTCTTAAACCAACCATATTACCGCTCTCTGACTAGTGTCCACCGAGGCTTAGGAATCCTTGAAAATGAATGGGACTGTCAATAAGCGCAAAAAATAATGTCATTTTCCAAGAAAATTATAAATTTTATTAAAACAATACAAATATCGCTCTTATTTTATAAGTTCTATTGCTAGAATTTTTTTACTGAATTCGCATAAGGAATTCTAGTTTGCTTATTCGATTAGATGTAAATCCTTGGCGATTGTATGGGCGCTCACATACATCATTTTACTTTTGTTAGCCAGATAAACATCAATTGCTCTCTGACGAGTAGCTTCCCAAGCGTACAGGTCCCTGAAGATAGGTCTCACGAATTTCATACGACCTTGTTGTGTAGCGAATGCCAGGGCATCTGACACTTTAGATTCCCAACGCCCTTTAATGCAGAGTCGAAGCCACATGAACCTTACAAAAGAAATCATTAGAATTCAGTAACGTTAAAATATTTCAGTAACGTTAAAATATATTAGTAACGCTAAAATATATTCGAATTAATTTAATGAAATATTGTTAGCAAATACCGTATCTCAGAATTTTTCACTGAATCAAAGTCATAAGCTGTTTGAATCGCTTCAAGTTTCTTCACAGACAATGTCTCATTTGCAGCAAACAGTTCAACTAGGAATTCTTGTTTTTGATTTGCTGTGAGATTGGCGATGTCTGATTTCGAAAATACACTTGAAGTGTTCTCATCCCAGTTTATCCATCTCTTTGCCAATGCTATACAGGCGTCTGCCAGAGACGTGTCATATTTTGGTATGACTGGCGGCATGCCTGGTTTCTTTAACCAAGTCTCCCAATCCACAGAATCAAGAATCTATAAACAAATGAATTGTAGAGCAGACAAACTTTAGGATCATTTTTATCATTAATATACCTCTGTCTTGTTACAGAAATAATTGTAGAGATATGCCTTCCAGTCAGACGTAACAATACTTTTGTATTTGAATTTATCCAAATACTCCTTTAGAAAAGGTTCAAATTCAGCAGGTCCACCCAAAAGTTCTTCCAAGTAAAACAAAAAAGTATGTCCCTTTTCATAAGGAACAATTGAAAAAGCATCATCAGGATCAACTCCTGTTAGATTTGGCACGAGGCTGGTTAGCTGATTCGTTTCGCCAATAGTTTTAATCTGTAAATCAAAATTGTTCAAGATGTACATGATCAAATAATTAACAGTGATACGCATCTACTTACACCTTCTCTGAGATCTTTGATACCCCTCAGTGCTGAAAAGTGGCGGACCTTATTTCCAAACATTCTACCATCAATCTTCCTCTCGACGAACATAGTGAAACCTTCATTGAGCCAAAAGTGCTCAAAGTTTGCATTAGTAACCAGGTTTCCAGTCCAACTGTGCGAAATCTCGTGAGCTACCACGCTAGCTAGCGAACGGTCTCCAGCAAGCAGTGTCGGGGTAACAAAAGTTAAACAAGGATTTTCCATGCCTCCAAAGGGAAAGCTTGGTGGAAGTACCAGGAGGTCATAGATGCCTTTAATTCCATAATGCAAAACAATTATATCAATTCTAAGTTGTCTTAATCCTTTCTATAGTATACTTACCCCAGATGTATGGACCACAAATATCTTCTGCAGTCTTCAGCATCATTTCTGTTTCTCCAAATTCATATGCACTCTGGTTGATGAATTCCTTCTCAGCCCAAACTCTACTTCTTGGTCCGACTTCTTTGGATACTAGAGCACCTGCTGCTATTGCGATCAGATACGAGGGTATTGGTACAGGCTGATGGAATGTGTGAATTTTTGTATTTCCTTCATCCTTTATGCCATCCCTTTGGGCTGACATTAGTACCACTAATTCAGCTGGTGCCCTTATCTGTATAAGAAGTCATAGAATTTGATATGCACGATAGGATAATTGTTAAAAACAGTTTTCTTTTATCTCTAACTCACAGCAGCACTATAAGTAGACTTCACAGATGGAGTATCCTGACAAGGAAGCATAGAGCGAGCATGAATTGCCTGGCATTGAGAAAAAAGGTAAGGATGTTTTCCACCAGCAGTCTGCTCTGGTGTTAACCACTGTAGAGCACTAGCCTCCGGAGTTGTCTCATAACGAATTTCAATCTTGTACCTGTTGATAGATTTAATAAATATCTAATAACCAAAGGTAAGAAATATAAGCTATTGTATTGAAATACTTTGGTATATCTTCATTACTGGACACTGCATTCTCAGGCAATTTTATGCTTAGTCTAGATCCATATTGTACTCCTTCACTGATGCTATAATTTAAATTAGTTCCATCAATGGCATTGAGTATCGTTAAGATAACTAATCCGCGATTATCTAGAACCTACACATAAATAGATGGCATTAAAGATTATTAACACATTAAATATGCACATGAAAATAGGATTTGGTATATTACTAATTCATCGGTAGCATTGCGTTTCTCTACATCTAGTACAGCAGAACCAGTAAGGATCTTCCTTTGAAAGTCAATACTGAGATCCAAGTGCGTATGAGTAACAGCTGCCAGTTCTATAATAAATAATAGAAATCTACAGTAATTAGTCGAAGTTTAAAAAAAATTTAAGAGGTTAGTTATATACCTGGCGTGGAAAATGAATTTGGATCCCCGGAGCTCAGTGCCATTTTTACTGTAGTTTTCCGAGGAATTTCTGTCTTTAATTGTCTTCTCAAGTGCTTATCTTGCCTATAAATACCACCGGTTGCTCGATAATTGAATAATCTGGCTGACACCAGATATGACAATCTAAAGTGTGGTGGGCGTAAGAGGTATTTTACAGTAGACATCTTAAATCCATTATCTCTACACGTTAGATTTTATAGTCTCAAGAAAATTGATAGAATTATCTGTAAACAGATTTTGTTTACTATATTAAGAATATTGTGTTTTCATGTTCTTGGTAGAATATCCCCTTTTTCCTTGATTTCGAGATTTCAATCTCGTTCCGAGATTAAGCCAGTTGTCTACGGGTAATTTACAGAAAAAAAGAATTTATGGTTGAATAAAGCAATCTTATAAGTAATAAGAATATAGATCCTTCGAATTTTTGAAATCAACCTTTATTTAGCAATATACTCTTTTCAAAACCAACTTATAACCAATCTCGACGTAGATACATGCACACATATATATATTTGTATATATATTATATACATAATATATACATATGCACTTAAGCAATGTTAATTATAAAAACGGTTCATTTAACGATCGTGAATTTCATTCTGTTCATGGAACGCTCAGAATATAGTTAATCCATGCATTTATATCACAAGATTATTCTCGTAATCCTAATAGAAGAGTACCAAACCGCTCCTCCTCGCTGAGGGTCTCGCAGAACAGAAGAACATCCGCACGGTCGTAGTATGTTATTTCGTGAATTAACACCAAAGCCAATGGGTTAATAGTTACATTATTAACAGTAAATCGGTTTTAGGGACTTCGGCAGGGAAGCTAGAGTACATTAGGCGACAGTCCTGATGAACGGGAGCATCCCTCAAAAGTTTTAGGGAAGCCCCAAGGGACAGAATAACCGAAAGAGTATTCGATAGCACACAAGTGCACCGCATTTAATAAATCACAATAACCTATTCGTAATAGGCCCATCGTGCATTTTCTCTGCAGGATCGGCACTGGGTTTACCCTCTCTAAAGATTATCTATCATCCTTAGAAGTCGAGGCTCGGCCATTGTGTCGGATTCATCGTATGTATATTTTATTAGAATCATCCTCATGCTGCTGGATCCCACCCGGACAGGCTGGTGCATATATGTAGAAACATTCCATACGCACTAAATTCTCATTCCTAATAGTCCTCATTATTTATATACGATCTGATCGCGAACCGATTATAGTCTCAGTTACACTCGTCCTCGTGATCCTCGTTGAATTATCTCCTCACCCCGGGTGACAAGCTCTTGCGTTAACTCCTGAGGCCGCTACATGAAGATGTCGTCATAGTCATTGTCGTACGTGTAATCGTCATATTCATTGAGGTGGGTATTCTCGCCCTCAATCTTCAGCTTGGCTTTACCCTTGCCTTTATTCTTCTTACCCTTGTCACCTTTCTCCAGCTTCGCCTTCTCGATGACAAGGTTGTCTACTGTCGTTTTGACCCTCTTCAAACTTGTAGAGGACACTGAAAGTGTACATGATTAGTTACACTCTAGATACCAGTTGACTATACAGATATGTAATAGAAAACACTAACAGCTAACTGCGATTCCTTTTATAAGTTCCTCGGCGAAGGCTGGGAATTCCGTGTGTTTGTTGAATTGGTTGATCTTCTGAAGAAGAGCTTCAGAGAACTGATCAAACTCTTCCTTAGTGACAGGCATCATGGCATCCAGACCGGATGATGCTGCAGTTTCTGTGACACCTTGAAATTAATACAATAGTTATTATAAATGTACATTTCTTCAATATTGCATTATTATTCTGGGTCTTATGTATATATTTGTTTTGCTATATTCGTCCGTGTAGTTCCATTCAAGTCAGATACTACGAAGAGCAAGAGAATAGTGAGTAGCTCAAAATTATATAAGATGTCAATTTTTGCGATGGAATTTTTGTTCTTTTACACCTTTTCTTTGCTTGGTCATTTACTATATCGAGGTTCTATCGGTTCACGGTGATCGGAAGGGTCGTACGATGCTCATCAGGAACTCTACAGGAGATCGTGAGCTTGCAATGTGTAAAACAATCAAGGTTTTTCATAAGAACTCACGTAACACAGCGTTTTATTTTTTTTTACTTTGCGTAAATAGCAACTTTTATTAAAATACAATAACATCATTAGTGTAAATTTCATGTAGTCAAATCGGATAGTAAGATTGAGTGTATGTACGTATTCGCATACATTTTGTATATAAGACGTATGTACGTAATATATGTATAATAATATATTGATATATCTCTGGTACAGTTCCTGATGCAATCGTACGTTGAAACACGTTCGATAGAAGTATGAGTGCGGTGGAGTAAAAGAAAGGACTACGAAAATCTCAAAGAAAAAAACTCTCCACCAACATGTCTCCTTGAAATTGACCTTAGTCGCGAACTGAATGACCGACCGTCCCAGATCTCGTGTACGTATGAAATAGCTTTGTAATACTGCAACATTAATTTTAGGTTGACCCCTCTGTATCCTTGCATCCTTGTTGTAAATTATCATTATTATTACTCCTGTCTTTGACCATTCTTATACCACCGATAAGAATGTATTGTTGCCTCTGCTCATACTCAAAACTACAGCTACTGTTTTCAGTTCACAATCTCTGTAATCCCTCTCTCTACTCGCTAAGTTAAATGTCTTACGATCCTTTAGTGTAATGCAGACTTCATTTTTTTTCTTTTTTTTATCATAAATTTCTTGCGTGGCGTCCTTGTACGTGATATCGCCTCGCAGAGTTCGCTCACTCTGATAAAATTTATGAGATATCGAAAGAACAATACTTTGACAACGGAATAATTGGTGTGGTTCAATTTCGAGCCGCCTGTGAGAAGTTTGATACTTAATGAAAGCTCTCAATTTTCCTCTAGGCCGTTTTTATCTCATGACCATATTTCTGTCAGTATTTCTGCGATTAGTGCAAGCGAGTTGAGGGTTACGCACGGCCTGCACACTTGTGCGAATCCTCGAACGCTTTCCAGAGGTAGCTAATCTCTCATGTCCTCCATTAAAGGAAGATTAACTGCCGCGGGATTGGGTTATTTCTTATCGCTCTTCTGGGGTTTACGGGGACTAAAGTCTACAAGGTTCGACAAACCAAAGGTTTCCATTGCCAGTCGCAGGTCAGCCTCCTCCTGTAGCCTCTGACGCCTTAGAAGCTCTGCTCTCTTTTCCTCTGGTGTCAAAGCTTTTTCCTTTTCCTTTGCTTTCCTTTCAGCCTCTTCGCGTGCCTTTCTCTGTAATAAAAAAAAAAGGAAAAGTTACTCTTTGATGCCTCTTGGAATTAGGAATTTGTATCGGATTCTATGATTGAAAGGTATATTAATAATTATAATGTACAAACCTCACGTTCTTCTATTTTTTCAGTTAAAGTTTTCTTAGGTTTCGGTTTAGCCTTTGGCACTTCAGCTGGTTTTTCCACATCTTTCTTTTCTTCATCAAAGTCTTCCCAACTGTCCTGTTTATCCACATTACATAGGTATAAAATAAAATATATGTAAAGCAATTATGACATTCGTCAAGTGTCACACAACTGTTATAATAGATGTTAAGAACATAAAATTATATTTTCCTATTTGCCAATACTCTGTAAATGATAGAAATAAAGGTAAATCATTTCAACACTAAACTACTAAGATATTAACGTCTATTCAATTTTTAGCATATGGGTGTAGATCCTATATATGAACAGACAAATCTGTCAGATCCATTCCAGAAAATTCTATCCAAGGAAATTTTTAAAATCTTTATACCTTGACTTCTTCCTCTTCTTCATCCTCGCCATCCCACTTATTTGACCTCACAGCGAGGTCGAATTTGGATTCGTTACCCACATCTGCAACATGGCAAGTGGGTGCATTACACCAAAGTACTCATAAATTTCCATATTTTCTACATCACAAAAAATTGCCCATTCATCTAAACCCTTAAATATGGAGAATAACTTACCCCACTCGTCATCCATGGCGAGATTTCGTTTTTAGAGTAGAAACGAATAAACGCTCAATAACGTGCGTAGAAACGTGCACACTTCAGGAAAGTAACGCTAGTAGCGAACTCCTCGCCGTGAGAGGCTTCTTCTGGGTTGCGCTTTCTAGTTCACTTATTTCACGTTTGTAGCAGCACTGCGCATCTGTCGAAGGAAGTGGCTTTTCATTTATCAATGGACAAATATTCTGGATTTTCGGAGTGCAATAGTGCTGCTCTCTATTGAACAAGACCATATTTACTCAATTAATTTCATTTATTACGTACCATCTGGTACCATCTATGTCATACGTGAATTGCGGTTGAGGTGGGGAAGCTAAAAAAGTACGTAAATTTTCTGTCTGATTTGCGTTTTTGGTGTTTTGTTTACGATATACAGTTTCGTACATTTTCACAACTTTAATCAGCCACTTATACTGTGCTTTTATATAGAATAGAAGAGCCCGTGCAGTGTTATAAAGACAAATATTCCAAGCCTGTATAAATTATAGAGAGAGCTTGTTGGGAATCTTTTGAGAAGTCATTTACTCTTTATTTTTTTTTTTCATAGTGTTCTCTTCGGCAATTTCAATGTGTGTTTGAAGTTACCACTGAGATTTTATTAACATGGATATCTCATCTTCATCAAGTATGACTGCTACTGGGCTCTCTCATGATACTGATGGATTTCTTAACTTACCTATTGAATCTCCAACCCAAGATGCACTGGCTACTAAACGCAGAAGGTAAACATATAATGAATTTTGGTTTTATTATTATTTGAAATCTCTTATAATCAGTTAATTTTCAACAGCTCATCACGTACAATAAAACGTAGAAAGTTTGATGACGAGCTTGTAGAGACAACTTTTAACCTGCAACCACCGACAGCAGCAGCTAAATCTAGTTCACGTTCGCGTACAGTGTCAATGTCTAGTGGACCTTTGGATATCATACCTGCTGCCCAAGCTCTACCTAGTCCTGTTCAGATACCAGCAGCAATAGCACAGTCTGACCGTTGTAACCGTAGACCTACTAGACCTAGTGGATCAAATGGACCTGGAAGAAAAAATAAGAAAAATAAGAATCACCCACATTCAGCAAATGCCACGAAGGATTTGGGTCGTTGGAAACCTACAGATGATTTAGCCCTTATTACTGGTGTCCAGCAGACAAATGACTTAAGAATGGTAGAAATGAATGGTTTTAATTAAAGTGAATTATTATTTCATAGGGATTATGCTATGCGTTTATTATTACATTATAAATTTTTCTACAGGTTCATCGCGGTACAAAATTTTCTTGTCGTTTCACCCTTCAGGAAATACAGCAGAGGTGGTATGCTCTGTTATATGATAGTGCTGTATCCCGTGTTGCTGTACAAGCAATGCGTAACTTGCATCCAGAGTTGATAGCTAGCGTACAAGCAAGAACATTATACAGTAAGGCAGAAGAGGACCTCCTGGGGACTATAAAATCAGTCAGTTCATAATTTATATTAGTAAAGGAGTGATTACATATCCATGTTTATCGGAGCTTCCCGAATTGATTTTCTAATTTGATATTTCAGACATCACAGCCGACTCTGGAAACATTCCAGGAACTCCTAGAAACAAATGCCCAAACATTCTACCCAGCCAGAACAGCCAAAGCTCTACTGGCACACTGGCAACTAATGAAACAGTATCACTTATTACCTGATCAAACAGTGCAAAGTCTTCCTCGTGGCGAGCATGTGCTAAACTTCTCTGATGCCGAGGACATGATCAACGATGCTGAGTTAGCCGACCAGAAGGACGAGGCCATTGATGCTGAATTCACCATGGCTGATCGTAAAAACAAAAAAGAGATCAGGATGTTGGAAAATGAACTAGGCAGGTGGCAGGTGCTCGTAGATAGTGTCACAGGTATAAACCCTCCGGATTTCGATAATCAGACCTTGGCAATACTACGGGGAAGACTAGTGCGTTACCTTATGAGATCTCGAGAGGTTTGTAGAATTTTAAAAATTAAAAGAAAAAGAATATTAAATGTCTTTAGAATTCAATTAACCAGTTTTATATTTTGTTTATAACATAAGATCACTGTCGGCCGCTCTACCAAGGATCATAATGTCGACGTCGATCTCACCTTGGAGGGGCCTGCTTGGAAAGTATCTAGAAGACAAGGTACCATTCGATTGCGAAACAATGGTGACTTCTTTCTTTCATCCGAAGGCAAAAGGCCCATTTTTGTGGACAGCAGACCAATTCTCGCTGGAAATAAAATGAAATTGAATAACAATAGTGTCGTGGAGGTGAGTCTTTATACTTGGTCATTCTATTGTGAGTGATCATCTTTGAAATTCTATGAAGATGCGCGCGGTGAAAGGTCTACAAGTAAATGATAATGAAAGAAATGTTCATGTGTGTGTCATTGCTGTTGAATGATTTAAGGTATCCAGTTGTCCTGGTACTGTTTTTGTTTGGGTTTCTGGAAGGAGCATTACATTTTATGAGTTGAATTCCTCGCAAAATTTCAAATGAAAGAACACGCCCGGGTCATCGCGATATGTAAAACCATTCAAAATCGTATTCATCCTACAGCTAATGCGATAACATACGTGGTTTACTATTCAGGTCATTGGTATGTTTGTCCTTGTCTCACATATTCAAGCGTCAGTATCTCTGTTTTCGTTGCACTCGTGGGAAGCATAGGAAGTTACAAAATTTTTCAAGATTGCTGTAAGAGTTTCGTAGCTGTCAGGACTGAGATTCTCGGCAAGAATAGTTCATAGACTTGCCGTTTCAAAAGACAGCATCTTCCAAATATTACATGTTGCCGCACCATCTCCTCGAGAACTGCGATGCGTTCAGAAATCTCACTCAAGGTAATTATGGCCCGCTGCGTCTTTTTTTATTAGCTTCATTACGAAGAAGAGAGAATAGAGCACTCTAGTGAGGTTTCTGAACGCACCTTTGATCTTTATAGTTGAATTTATACCTTTAGAGAAGTCATGAAAGTTGTTAAGAATGGAGATGGTTTAAGGATTTTTAAAAAGATGGCGCTACATATATTGTATCTTAAAGTGGTAATTCTGTGAACTCCTGCCGTATCTCGACATGTTCCAATATTATTTTAAAACGGTTCGGTGACCCAAGGAAAAAGTAAAAAATAAGTTGCATGCGTTAACGATGAGCAAACAATGGGCGAAAGAAAAATATAGAATTCTCAAAATTGAGGTACCAACCTCACGTTTGTTCAATTTAACTAATACAATTAGTATATTTAACGCGTCTACTGAGGAATCAGTTCCCTTTGAAGTTCACACTGAGCCTGCTGTATATCTCAAAGGTACGTGATAAGCGCGCCTGAAATTTTGTAATATACATTCGCAATAATTTTCTTGTTTTATTTTTTTCTTTTTCACAATACGCTACAATTGACAAATTTCAACCCGAATTTTTCCATTATATCAGAAACTCGCTTATCTCATCAAGAACTTCTAATCAAGACATATCTTTTGTCATTGTGCACCTGTTATCAATTTACTTTACGTAATGAGACAGCGGATTTTATAAGTAACAGGTAGCATAGGGTCCGCTTGTTACTTCATTAGCTCAAACACGAGTATAGCGCAATAAAAACGAGTGTCTAATAAATATAACGGCAGAAACCTATCTCACGTTGTCATTCGACAGAAAATGACGTCCTCGGCTCTGTTTCCATATCAGGAAATCATTCTTATTTATGAAAGGTTTACGTCGAGCGCTTTAGAAATTCTGAACAAAATTGACCTATCAATGATCGATCGATAGCTAATCCTAATGTGATCCACTGTTACAGATTGCTGGCTTACGATTCATATTCCTGATAAACCAAGAACTTATCTCAGTGATACGGCAAGAAGCGGCCAAATTGAACCTGAATCCCTGAACGGCGCGAATTGTCGCGTCAATTAGGAGTTCGTCGTTAAGGAGTTTGGTGTATTCTGTAAAATGAGGAGGGTACACTGTGCTCGGCCAAAGTCCAGTGAACTCGAGCGGATATCGAGTAACTGTCAAGGTTGGAGGCAAATGCGTGTAACGGTTCTGAATTAGACTAAACTTCCCAGGAGGCAAGAAAATGAGCATTCTCGTGGTAATCATTGATAAGACCAACGCAAAGTCTATCTTCTTCTTGATGCTGATTTTGAGGAGTTACTTTTGCACGGTAACACAGTGTATAGAAGACGGATTCCGAGGGAGTCGCTTTTTCATAATAAATCAAGAAAACCCAAGAACAATGTAAATACTATTATTCGTTTTTGATTTCCAATGAAGCCTCTAACCCGACCCAACCCAACCTGACCTAACCCTAACTTTTCACATTCAAAAGAATGCTGAAAAACAAAAAATGGAGAACTTATATGTTCTTCCATAAGTTCATTATTATATATCCGAATATAGTCTTATACAGTGTAAAGTTTTATAGCGGATGGTTTGGATAAAAGTAGCCTTAGTATGCGAGCACGATGTTGACTGGTGTTACACTTTGCGCTGAGTACCCGACACACACACACATACACACACACACACATATATATATATATATTCACACTTGTATATTATATATATATAGCTATAGAGCTCTGTTTAGGGAATCTCTCAACAGAGGGCGAACAGTTGTATAATAATAATAATGTCGTTGTGTTCAAAATGGCGCGTGTGTTGTGAGTGAACCCGATGCACAGGTAAGTCATCAGTCGTATTCATTGAATTTTGGATTGAGAGGGTCTAGTTTTTTGTTAGCAAACGTGACCAATCTCCAACGAGTATTAACAGAGTATGGAGAATGACATTAGTTGATCGCGTTAGCAGAATGCGTCGAGTTCGGCTAGCTTGATATTTAGCGATAAATATGGTGTGTCGTGCCAATCTCGGCGAGTATCCAAGGTCTACCTGGCTGGCAAGGTGCATAGGCAATAACAGGTACGCACTCGACGTAACGATGTTACGCTTTTTAGTTCTCTTTACGGTACCGACTCCCCGTGACATCCTCCTTTATTATTTCACAAAATCCGAGTCACCTGTTCCCGAATCCACATCACCAAATATTTGCCATCTTCCAATGCTGGTGTATTATCCTTTACACCTGGTGAATAACTTTTAAGAAATATTTGCTCACATCTGTATTAAAATCCGTTTCCACTATCCAAACGTAATTTCCGTGAAATTGGTCTTATTAATTTACGAAGCCCTAAGCCACCGTGGAAACCGTTGTCCACGTACCGTGAATTCACATAATTTCACATGCCTTACCGGAGTTCTGTCACTTTGCACTAGTACAATGCCTTTTTTTTCTTTTGTATTACCTTCCTGTGTCACAATTAGAACACGACCGATGACAATTTTTCGTTTACACGTCAGTGCGCGCAAGCGGGTCCCCTTTGAGAATTCGCGAATGGAACTCATTGCGAATTATATTTTTCTCTTCTTTCTCTTTTTTCAATCGCACATTGTGAAACACGCATTCACGCATGTAATTCTTTGGTGACGTTATATCCGTTTATTTATACAACTTTTGTTGATACAACTTGATGGTAGGTGATTTTTTTCGTCTTCATATATAATTTTCTTTTTATTTATTTCAAAACTGTGCAAATATCAATGGTTTCCGTGCAGAAACCACTTCGGAGCAAACGTTGTATTGTACATTTTCATGTCACTTTAGAATTGTGCGCGCTCGCGTTGTTCTCACGATTATGCAAAAGCAAACTGATGAAATGTTAAGCTTAAATGCAGCGTCGATGCTCTTGTTAATAAACGTTCGTCGAAAAGTTTTGTAAAGCAGAATGTTGTACGAGAGGCATGTGCCTCCGGATTGTGAATGTAAACGCGGATTGGCAGGATAACAAAAGCGATTGAATGTTGAAAGAAATTGTAACATGAGCGTCATGCCGGGTTCAATATGTCGTGACAAACTAAGAAAATACATACTTATGTATTGTCCGTCCGCATTCCATGTCGATTTAATCTCCATTTCTATTGTTAATTCTCTTATCTTGCACGAGTGTACTCGAACGGTGGCTTATCAGCACAGTAAATTCTCAGTATTTATATATTTATTATCGGTACTCGTAGTGCGGTGGCTTTTCTGCTAATTCGACGCACTGAACGCAGAAACATAGCTGCGAAACTTTACGTCACTCAAACGACGTGTCGAAGATACCGTATTCTTAATTATAAAAGTTAAATTTGAGAATCTTGAACTGATTTATACTAATTCTTCGAAAATATTGTTTTTCTAGAATTGTATAACACGTAGGGCGATGAAATTGAATGTTGTTCTAACCGAACAATATGTTTAACCAACGATAATATATTATAAAGACCTGCGAGCAGTTTTGTAATCCTTAAGCGTGGGCTGAGGTAATGTCGCTTTGCGAGTAGGTATGATTGGCGCAAAAGTCGCGAATTCTAATTGAAAATTTAAAAACCCTATGTTTTGGCGCATTGAAAAATGCCAAACGTTATGCAACGATTAGTCGGCAGGAAATGGAACTTCCTGATACAGGTCGACAAGATAATTATATTTTATCCAAACGCGGTATCGCAATTAGTACAGCGTTAGTATGCAGCCAGGTAGTCGCGAGTTGTCATGCGAGGCGACACAACACTTGCCAGTTGTCGCCATTGCTCTGAAACATGTTTTTTCCGTCCTCCTTTGTTGCTCACCGGAATCCCAGTGACAACAAAGAATAATTGATCGACTGGCTTGCGCGCGATGTCCTAAAAGCAATATTACATTTTATTCATAACTCGCGGAATGCTGTATGACAATGAAAGAATTAGGAGTCATCGTTTTACAACTTTACTCTGTCACAGTCTGCAGTATTTTTGTTTTCTCAAGACTCGCCGTGTGCCGAGTATGCTTTCAAAGTTTATTCATTCTTTGCGACGCGCGACGAATCTTCACTTCGATTTCTTACAATTGTGTCTCTCGATAAAAAGTTCCAGAGGAAATTGCCTGGTCACCTCGATAACCGCAAGACCTTTTGGAAATTCCAAATTGGCATAATGTATTTATTTATTTTTTCCTTTGCCAAGGCTGCAATGTATTCTCCGGTAAGGCTGTCTCCTGGCATATATTGCTTAATGCCAGCGAACAATGCATAATTCCCGAATTGATACGGTTCGATAAGAGACCTGCTTCAAAGCACTGCGCCTATCGCTGCTCAAGTAAACGATATCAGATTGATTTCCTTTGAATATAGCCGTGTATTTATGCTTGGAAATGCTAGTTTGGAGCAACGTTGACGGATATCTCATTTCCTTACTTTTCCCTCTTAGTACTTGGGAATATTGTGCTGATGACTTTATGATAATCATCCGTCGCCTTGTGTACGAACGGGGCCCTTTTAATCGGCTCTAATTAAGCGTGATATTCCACGGGACACTATTAATGCATATCATTTGAATAAATTAATATACAACCGTCCTTAACGAGACGTTGGCTATTTGACCAGACGGTTTAAACGAACCGGAAAGTCACTGTTGCATCGTTTAACGTATTAAACTAAAATTGAATATAACTGCCTTTATATTTCTTTGACTTTTCATTACGTTCATGAACTTTTTATACCACTTTGGAATAATGGCAATAATGTCTGGTCTGTTTCATTATTTTTCTGTTTTTGGCTTTTAAACAGGGAAGCTTTCTCAAAATGTGTGTTTTGATTGATAGGCAGGAGTCCAGTCTAGAATCCGGAGAGGCAGCGGCGTTTGAGAAGCCAGAAAAGCAAGACAATGTACAATGAACTACGGTGGAAATATGCCAGACTGGCATCAATATAATCCGGGACAGCCAACAGCACCGGAAGTGACGACAACAAGTCAAAATGTGAACCCTGGTCACCTGTTTAGCAGTGGTGTGGACCAGAGGGCCCTGGGATTGAATCTAAGCTCGGAAGGCCTTGCTAAGGGTCAAACTGAGACGAATTACAGTCCCCGTAATTTCCAAGGATCACCAAGTGCTCTGAACCCTCACAATGGCTCAGAGGGCTCTATGCATCGAATGCCTGGCTCCTGTGTGGGGCCTTATGGCCCCTCCACATCAAGAAATCCCATGATAGAGGGTCTCAATGTTCCTATGGGTACTATCAACGAGGCAATAGCACACAGGAACAATCAGGTGCCTCTGAATCACACTATGGGCCATATGAGTGGTGCAAATCTTGGTGCAGGAAGTACCTTGGCTTCTATGGGAACCAGAAATCCGGGTATAAACACAGTTTCTTCGAGACAGGCACCCTACGTTCCCTGTAAAGGTCCCTGTTGCAATCCTGAGCCTAATGTGGGTTATCAAGGTTGGGAGAAATTCGGGCCATATCAACCAAACCTCTATAGGGACAATATTGGACCTACTGGCTACTCCGGTGATAACAGGAGGTTTGGCAACGAATTCAACTACCGCAAGGACGGCTTCGAAAACAAAGATACCCTTGGCACGACGTTCACCATTGATCCTAGAAGAAGCTTTCCTGACTATAAGTACAGAAAAGATTCTGTTATTCCTAGGGGTTATCCACCGCCTCCCAGTGTTCTGCCAAATTATCCTGTTCAGAATTACAACTTTCCTACGGACTATCAGAAGTACCCTTACACCATAAAGGACTATCCACGGGAAAATGGAATGAACTCTCAGAACCCGGCAATTTTGAAGTATCAGGAACAGAGTGTTATAGTCCAACAAAAATATACCACCAAGCAGATACAATATCAGAATAGCAGTGGGGCTTTACAGAAGAATATTATAAATACTCCCAATGTGGGGACGAATGTCATGTCACGTAATCAGAATCCTTACTTCAATCCTCAGCTGCCACGGGACTTAACACGGGAATTTCCTAGAGATTACCGGGAGAGTGCGGATGCCAACTTAGTTAGCAACAGGATGCCCAACGCAACGCCAATTCATGGCAATTATCCAAAGTATCAAGTATACCAGCAGAAGATCGCCATGCAACGATATTCCATGGAAAACCATCTACGAGAACTCACAAGGATTCCAGGATACCAGACACACCCTAAATATCAAGAATACGTTGTCAGGTATAGGGAGCTTTTGAGGCTTCAACAAACTGTTGAGTATCAGAGTACCGTGCAAGAAAGCTCACCGAGGCTAGTCAGTACACCAGTCAGTGAGGAAATTCCGCCAATTAATTTACAATTTGATCAGAATGGTGTCCTTATCAATTCCAGTTACCTACCAGCGACCTTTCCTGCTAACGTGTCGAATCCTATCAATACTGTTAATCCCGTTTCTGCTAACGAGCAAGTGTCTAATAATCTGGACACGAGTGCTCATAATCTTCAGAGATCATCGGAGAATTTTCCAAATCCTCCTGAAAATAAGAAACCACTTCAACAAGAATCTCTCCACAGTCGGGATACATTTCCAGTTCAGAAGGATTTCAAACAAACACAAGAAAGGCAGCCACCGGAGCAGCAGTATCAAGAGCACCGATTCGGTTCTGAGAATTTTAACGTCATTAGTACAAGAACCGACGAAGAAGTTTCCGCTGTACAGCAAAGCAACTCTAAAAACTTTGCGGATAAACCAGAACTGGATGTACGTCAATTTCTAGCCAATTGGGATGAGTCTGAAGACGAAGAGAGCTCCAGTGAGAATGTGACGGACGTGGTACTCAACACCGTGACTCCGGTTGTCGTGGTTGAGTATGAGGATGCAAAAGTCATCGAGAAGGATCCAGAAGGTCTTCAACATTTTGAAGATGCAGCGTGCTCCAAAGAGGACTTTGACGTTAATCAAAATGAAATGGATTCAGGGAAGATTCAGGAACCATCCGAAGCCGACGTCGGTGAATGTCGCGTTATCTCGGACTGTACCAACATCGTCAACGTCGTTAACGTTGTCAATAGTGTTGACGGTATCGACGACACCCCCAAGATTTCCGAAATCATTAAGGATTCCGGGAGGACGGGCAGTGTCATCCACTGTATCACGGACAGCGTTGACAACGTCCCCACGATTCACATCGTGGAGAATTTAGATAATGATGACACCGTGGAGAAAATTGTCGACGCTTTTGATAATCTCACAAATCCGGTTACGGAGGAGATACACCAGGATGTGGATACAGTCGTTTCCGAGGACTTGACAGCTCCAAGGATTATCGAGGAAGAGAAGAATGAAGAAGAATCACATCAAGAATCCACAGATTTGACTAAAACTCTGGAGGAATTGAATGAGGACAGCTGTTATAGTGATTCAAACTCCAATACAAACTTTCCAAAGTCATCTACAGAAATCCAGGAAACTACAGAGCGTAGAGGTAGTACAGAAGAGATGTCGAGTTTGTCTACTTCTGAGAAGGACGATCGCGATAGCAATTCCAACTTGAGGAAGCAGAATAGTTTCACTAGCGAGGAGTCACATAATCCTGACGATATCAGCCTACCTGACCTGCCGACTTCGGAGTGTACTCCTATATCTACTACCCTGAACACTCCTATACATTCTGACAGTGAGGACTCATCCGGCCACGTAGTCGATCTGACA
The DNA here is from genome assembly GCA_030142225.1 of Pachycephus smyrnensis. Taxonomy (NCBI): domain Eukaryota; kingdom Metazoa; phylum Arthropoda; class Insecta; order Hymenoptera; family Cephidae; genus Pachycephus; species Pachycephus smyrnensis. The sequence continues at coordinate 581,171 of JARQST010000526.1, read as the reverse complement.
ATTCCAACCAATCCCATAGAAATTATACAAAATAGTCCCATGATCAGCTTTACTCATTCACCTGTGAAAATAGAACCTTATGGACATTTGGATCAAAGGAGACTCACACAGAAAGAGTCACATGACTCTTCATTAGATTTTGATTTTGAAGACGAAGAGGAACCTGACACTTCAGAAAATAATGTAAATTCCAGTAAAGATCATTTTGAAATGGTTGATCATAATTCTCCAGAAAACAAAGAATCCAATATCACTCAGAAATTGGAACCGCAAGAAACATTTTCTAATTTGAAGAACAATTCTACTGATAAGAAGATAGGTCAACCTTCAATCAGTGCCAAAGAATCCAGTGAGGAGTCTAGATATTCCCAGAAAATGTTGAAGAGTTCCAACAGTGGTAAGTGCACTTTGAATACTTTTAAAAAGAAAGATTAATTTTTAAATAATGATTTCACTCTTAAGATCAGTACCAAGGGATCTTTATCTCCCAACTATGGTCCATGTTATTCTAACTGAAAATTATATTTTTTCTGTTACAGAGGTTGAGGAGAAGGTCTGTAGTAATTTGTTGAACCGGGAGAAGATGTATACCGAGCAACGAGGTATCCTGAGTCAAACTGATTTTACTGCTACTGAAGCGTTGATTCCACTGATACCAGGTGAAGACTTTGAAGAGCCAAAAATGCCTGTGCCACCAATGGAGGGTAATTGCCTGACGAAGATCATGAAAAACACTATGCCAATTACGGATTTAGATGTACTTGGCTCGGACGAAGAGAAACTTGATGATATGGATGATATTTGGATGGAAGTAGAATCTATAGATAAGAGCTTGGACGGAAATCTCACTACAGAATCTACTGTACGTAAAACTTCCGGGCGCGAAAAGGATTTCTGTTCGAAGAGACTAATGAAAGTGAAAAAATCTGGATGGAGAAGTTCTAAAAGCTGGAAAAATTCGAACGAAGTTCGCAGATCTGTGAAGAAAATCGTTAAGGCCAATGGACAAAGTTCTAATGAATATGTAAAATGTTCTGAGGCTGCTTTAGATACTACTTCTCATTCCACGAGTGATAATATAATTTCCACGCTGAAATCAGATGAAGATGTGGCATTAATCCGGGGAACAGAAAATGAAGATGTAAAACCTGAGGAAATGAAGGAAACCAATACAGCAGTGAAGCTGAAGTTTGCTCAAAAACCTATCAGCAATAACATTGACTCTAAGTGTTCCAGTAAAGAAGTTCGTATAGGTTCAAAAAGTGTGGAAAATAAAGAGAAAGGTAATTTTATAAATGATATCGCTACAAAATTGTTGGAGAATGCAAAATTCTTTGAACCGGAACTCCGAAGAACCGAACAACTCACCAAGGATTCAAAATCCTTGAGTAACAGTTATGACAGCAGCAAGGAACGGATACAGTTGTTGAAAGAATTTCGAAAATCAAAGAACAAAACAGTTCAAGAAGAAGAAAAAATTCACGTGTCCCTAGAAGTTGCAAAGAATCCTGAAAGCGACTTGACGGAAGTACCCAATAAGTTTCAGAACTTAGAAGAATCCCCAGAGGATTTGAGTTTAAAAAGTCACATTGAAAGTGAATCCTTTCCTGTAAAAGAATCATGTGCTAATGAGACCACGAAACAAAATGAAGAAGTTGCTTTGTTAAGTAGAATGCAGAAAGATTCCAATAACGAAATTAAAGATGAAACCAATTTGAAGATGAACAGTAAAGCGCCAGAAGAAATTTTTAAAGAAACACAAGAACAATGTTTCTCAAGTGAAGCTGATTTGTTGGAAGAAGATATGATAAATTCATGTAATTTGGAAAAGAAGACTTTGACTTTACAAGAAACTTTTACCGAGTCAAGCAGGAAAACAGAAACTACCAGCTTAAATGATAAAATTGGTAATTTGGATAAAATGAAAGATTCAATTGAAGAACCTATCGATATCAAAGAAGTTGTCGAACCTCACGTAAAATCAGCATTAGTTACGGAAACAAAAGAATTGGAAAATGTCCAGGACAATTTAGAAAAGAATATTTCATTGAATCCCTTGGAAAAAGAAAAACCGGAAGCTCGAAAAGACCCCATAGACTTCTTTCAGGATAAAATGAAAAAATCAATACTGAAAGATTCAATTGAAGAACCTATCGATATCAAAGAAGTTGTGAAACCTCACGTAAAATCAGCATTAGTTACAGAAACAAAAGAATTGGAAAATGTCCAGGACAATTTAGAAAAGAATATTTCATTGAATCCCTTGGAAAAAGAAAAACC
>JARQST010000526.1:563779-578791 GCA_030142225.1 Pachycephus smyrnensis | reverse complement strand
GGAAGTTCGAAAAGATCCCATAGACTTCTTTCAGGATAAAATGAAAGAATCAATACTGAAAGATTCAATTGAAGAACCTATCGATATCAAAGAAGTTGTGGAACCTCACGTAAAATCAGCATTAGTTACAGAAACAAAAGAATTGGAAAATGTTCAGGACAATTTAGAAAAGAATATTTCATCGAATCCCTTGGAAAAGGAAAACCCGGAAGTTCGAAAAGATCCCGTAGACTTCTTTCAGGAAATGAAAATCAATGAAACTTCCTTGATGTTGCACTCCAATGTTTTAGATATGAATGCCCAGGATATTATGGAATTAAAAAACCTTGACCGTAATTCTGAAAGCGCAGCATTTCCGTCATCCTTAGAAAAAGAAGTTATGGATAAGAATGAAAGCAACAGTACCCAGGATTCTCAGGAAATAGCGAAGATTCCTGAATTAATAATACCTTCAGTGAATCCTTCAAAAAGTCCTAAGATAAAAGATATTTTGCTTTCAGAGTTTCATGAACCAACATCCTCACCAAATTTACTGGACTCTACAAAAATTCTACGCTCTCCCCACCAACTAAATGATTTTCGAAACAAGAGTTTCGATGAAATCGATCTTGAGCCATGTGGAACCGAAACTAACAAGGAACCTGAAAATACAATGCCAAAGAGTACTTTCGATTTTGATTTCGATAACTTTGACGTAGCACCAAACGACAACGACCAAGAAGAAGTACCTCAGCAGTCCTGGAGATGTTCGAAGGGTAACTTCCGTCTGGAGGAAGACTGTGAGAAGTATAAGAATCCTGACAGCTATGTCAATCCAATCTTCACTAGCTTGGATGCCTTGGAGAATCTAAACACCGTGCCGATTTACACAACAAAGGATGGAAAAATAACTTACAGCCCCAATCCAAAATTCACTTATCGCACCTTGATAATGGAAGCTCGGGCCCGAGAAGGATACCCAGATCCGTGCGACTCTTATTATGGGAAATCATCTTCCAAATATCATCAATATGATTATCGTGCAAAGTTTAAAGAATCCCATAGTAGGAGACGCCATGAAGATCATCAGAGACGAAGACAACGGTCGGATAGTGAAAAATCGGAAAGCCATGGCGAGTCATCGACTAAATACTCTGATAAAAATTTACGGCGGAAGAGCAATTCTCGAGCCTTTAAGCATCATCGTGACAAAAGTGATAGGGTTCTGGACAATTTTTTGAATTACAGTATTGCTGAACGGATGCATAAGAGGTACAGTATAGAAAGTGGTCCTTTAGAATGTACTGTTGACTACAGTAAGCAGTCCACTAGTGATTCACAATTGCGACACAAGGATATTTCGGAGAAACTTAAGGAGCCAAGGATGTTATATGTGAAACGTATGCAAAGCAAGGAAGACACGATTGAGTACGATAATATGGATTTCGAACCGTTCTGTGATATGAAATCTAAACAATTTGAAAACGACAAGTCAAGCGATCCACACTACCCGGATGAGGACTTGAAATTTGACAGTATATCTGTCAGGAGTAGGCAGTTGCGTGATACAGCCGGTACTTCTTGTGATCACAAAGCTGTCAAAAATTGTGAATTGGAATTCGATAAACCCACTGAAGATTTTTCAGTTACAGAAAACTCCAATATTATCTTCCAGTCATCAACGTCCTGGTGGAAAGAAAGACGAAAAGGGACACTGGAAAGGGCTTTCATCAATGTGAAGAGTAATTCAAATCCTGGGGACGTCCAGAATATATTTAAACTAGGGGAAATGAAAACTGATAACCCTGGGACGTCCGACCTGGAGAAGACAACGAAAACTTTGGAAAATCCCAAAGAATCAAAGCCTACGTTGCCTAGTAATCTGACAGACATTTCGTTGGAAAAGTCAAAGGACGTCATTCTTAAAGACAGTCAGTGCCACGATGCAAAAATGTCCGACGCTTTAGAAGGACTACAGGAAAAAGGCACTTTGCAATCGTCAAAGATTGATGAAGTTGTACAGAAGTTGACCTTCGTTTCAGAAAGAATTAAAGATACTGTTTCTAAAGTAGAAACGTTGGAAATCACTTCTGATGTAATCGATGTATATAATCAAGATGAAATCAAGAGTTGTGTGCATGAGGAAACAAAATCTAAAATCAGCGAAGAATTAGTACAAAAAACTTTCATTGCCCAAGAGGAACGCGTTTCTGAAAAAATAAAAGTGCAATCAAATTTAGAAAGTACAACACATGTAGTTAGCAACGATTTGACAGAAATCGGACATAATTTCATTACGGACTCGATTGCTTCTGAAATAAATGAATTCAAAGAAAGTGTACAGCAAGTGAACTCGGAAAAGATAATTACGTCAAAGGAAGAAATATCCACTGAAATTCATAAAATTCAGGAGGATCTTGAGATAGCCAAAAATCTAGTAGAAAGTGTGTCACAATATAAAGATCTTGTAGATCAAGAAACCATTGAATCAGAAAGTGATTCCAAGAAGACTGAGAGTACAGCCGCTGTAGATAGTGTTGAGAACTTGGAAGTCTCTATGCAATCAATTACCGAGGAGAAACTGGAAGTCGTAATGCAAGATTGTACCCACAATGCAGTTGTCGAAGAAGAAAAATTTGTTCCTTCAATATTACAAGTTCCTATTTGTGATACTAAGTCAACCACTGAGGAAACTTTGCCCCGGGGTGAAGATATATCGTATCAGAAGTCCCATGATATGATCTCTGAAGATTCTGAGCGTGTTGAAAATGTGCCAGAACTGCAAAAAGTACAAGAAATTCAAGAGAAACAGGAAACTGGATGTTACACTGAAAGTAACAAGATAAGTGAATTCAGTGAGTCAATGAAAACTGCTGAAGAATATCAAAAATTGGATGAAGCTTCACAACCTTCATCCGAGCCTCCAACAAAAAATTACACAACTTATTCATCACCGGTGCAGGACACCGAAGAATCGCCTAAAATGATACCAAAACTCGTGATAAAAAAGGCAGAAGGACAAAAAGCTACTGGAAAAATCAGTAAAACTTCTCCTGAGCAAGATTCAAAATTAACAAGTTCTGTGGATACAAGTACCACCACAGAGAAAGAAAGTACTATGTCAAGAGTTTCATCTCTTAGAAAAATACCAAAAATGATAATAAGGAATGCAAGATCACGTCCAAGTACACCGACTATAGAGGCAATAACTCCAGAACAAGAACCTCCGTCACAGAAAACGTTGAAGGATGTGCAGAAGATATTCAAAGTAAAGATTAAAAACGAGGACTCGGAGAAAAATGCAAGTGAGAGCAACAAGGATATGAATTTAACTGATATTAAAATTCCAAAAATGAAAATCAAAGTGGAAGAGAAGCTGCCAAAGATGATAATCGAGAAGTCAAGCAATGAGGAACTGGATAATCGTAAAATCGTTCCTAAGATGAAAATCACCAAAGTGCGTAGTGCTATACCAAAAATTGTCGATGATCCGGATTTACCCTCCGCAAGTACTACAGTTCCACGGAGATCAAAATCTTTGGAAGATAAATCAAGTGCAGGGGAAGCTAATCCTTCACCGATGAGTGTAACTTTTAATCCTGAGAAGACTAGGAGATGCCACGGCGCAGAGGGTGATCAGCCTAGGGAGAAAATTCCAAAACTGAAAATTCGAAAAAATCTGGAGACTTCTGTTAGTGAGAACACAGAAGTGCAAAAGAAGAGACACTCAAGTGCAAGTTCACCAGTACACGCCCAATCAAAGAAATTAAAAAAGAATACAAAGGAAGAATCAAAGCGGTCCATTAAAGTCGAGGAAGCCGAAAAAAAGTCATTAGAATGCTCATCCACAGTGGAGAATAAAATTCCGCCATCCGTTTTAAAACTGGTATCTGAAAAAATTCCCAAAGTAATAATAAAAAGAGCTTCGCCGAGTGCTGAGTTTAAGTGTGAACTCAGTAAAGACCGTAAAGATGCCATTATCAAGAACAAAAAGTGGCAGCCGAAGGTAAAGCTTCAACGTTCCTGGGTATTGGATTGTATGGCCAAAGAATTGCGGCATAAAAAAGTTTCTTTAAAATTATCTATGCCAAAATCTAATAGAACTTCTTTACAAAGGAGTAAACCAGGACCCAAGAGAAGTATCCACTGGAGAAGACATTCCACGCCGGTTCATCAGCACAGTAAACTCATCAGGTCCAGTTCTACATCCGATTTGATTCCAGTTAATAAAATAAAATCAAGAAGAATGTCAGATTGCGACTTCACGAAGTTAAACTTTCTGGACAAAGGAATCAGAAACTTTAGCCATAGTAAATTGTCGAAGAACAATATGGAAGCAGAAAATGTCAATGTCCATAACAATTCTGATAACACTAAAGATTATAAATCTGTCCCAAGACCATCAAATTACGACGCATCATTATCCCATAAAGAAAAAACAAGCGTAGACAATAAATCCACATTATTAGAACACTGCAAAGAATTGAAGTTTCAGCAAATGAATGAGAACGATCAAATAGGTCGAGGATTCGATGAGACTATGAATAGCAAAAGTGAACTTCCTGTAGCATGTAATTTCAGTAACTTAATTAAGGACTTAAAAGGAACTTCCGCCCTGAATGCAGAAAATGAAGATATGGAAATCGTTGATAAGCCAGCAGAAGAATCATCGAAAAAAGTGGAAACAATCGTGATAAAGAAAGAAGACAGCCAAGATTCTATGAAGCTAGTTGATGAAGAGAAAAAAATAGAAGAGGAAGAAGAGATGCAATACGATGATACTGAAAGTGAAGATTTACTGGAAAATAATGTAACTTTAAATGAAGACATAACACCAAATTCTCGTCTGTATGATAAGTGTGACCTAAATTCTATAATCAAGGTCGAGTCATCAGATGACAGTCAGACAACCATAGACATCCTACCAGCATCGCCAGACATTACACCTGGTGAAGTAGAGATCCATACTTCTTTGGAGAATGAGGAAAATGAAAGACTATATCCAGAGGATGCAATCCCTACTCAATTCGAATTAGAACTCGAAATTGCTGATAACAATGTGACTGATCCTTTGGATGTTCCTATGCCAGATGGTCAGAATTTAACGGATCATCGTTTTACAGAGTGCCTTAATAATGGAAAACAGTCAAAGATACGAAGACAGTCAGTAAATAATTCAAAACTAATTACAGAATGTTCATCCAGGGATCAGGAAGATGCAGCGTCTTCTACCCGTGGAAGTCACGAAGAACCAACATCTTCAAGGTCATTCAATGTCCAGTCAAAAAGCAGAAGTTCAAAATTATATTCTGGAGCAAAAGGAAATAGAAGACGGGAAGAAAACGCAAGGATATTAAGTTCGAAAATAGAGAAGTCCTTTTGCTGTTCAGATTTATTGGAGAAGGAAGTCCTGGCTGCGAAGGAGGCGTTAAGAAAATACCTAGCCAAGTCTAAAAGTGAAACTAATAGATCGAAATTGAAGACAAGGCCTAAAACGGCAGCTGAGAAAAAGCAAGGCTCTAGTTTTGATCTAAGCATTTTAATGGCTGGTAAGAGCAGTACAAAATGTGCGAATGATTCCAAATCTTTAGAATCCCGTGATACAAGGGTGGTGCAAGCTACTAACAACAATCGAGTCAAGACTGAAGCAAAAACTAACACCGACAAAAACGAGAAGAAACATTCCAAGCAGGTGCGAAGTCATACTGCTGTTAAAAAATTGAATTCAAGACCTCCGTCCAATCTAGAGGTTGATAAAAAGGAGCCTGTTCAAGTGGAATTACAGTCACAACAGGAATTGTCCTACTCGAGTAACGTCAATATCAATTCTAGGGTGCCCATAGTCCTGATTCAGGACTCCAGTACGATATCCTTGAAGAGCACTAAAAGACTTACGCAGTCTGTCTGCAGCGACTCTAGCTCAACTAAAGAAATTCCTGAGGCCCGAAAGTCTAAGGAGACCCTGGAGAAATCTGATTCTGTGGAAACTGTGAATGAGACGGTCGACTCACCACAGAGAATAAAACCTATTGCCCTTAAAAGTGGTGTCGAATGGAACCAACAAGGTGTCAACAACATAAAGTCCTATAAAATCCCAAAGATATCAAAGACCCAGGACCCATGTGTAGACAACACTGTAGAAAATATTCCTAAGGATTCCAAAATGCCAGTGTTGGAACCTGAAACAGACATGAACTTCGAGACAAACTCAAACAGAAGTGATTCTCGCTCCCCACCTGTCATCACCAACCAGGAAGTCATAATTCGTCCAGAACATCCGGAAAACTTTGAAGAAAAGGATAATAAAGAGTCTAATGAGGATTCTTTGTTAATTCAACGCAAGTCAGTCGTTACAGTTGCTGACATTGTCAACGAATTAGCCTACCATGAGAAGGTAAATAAGGAAAAATTGGAAGATAAAAAAACCCTATAATAAATATTGTTTTTCTTTGAATAGGCTACAATAAGGCATCGCAGGTACTGCACCCTTTGTGAAAGATGGTTCCCCACTGCTGCCCGACACCGAAGACATCTGACTGGATATCAGCACAGGCACACAGAATTGATTCAACGCAGAACAGTTCATGCGCTCTTCATGCTCTTTACCGGAAGTCCTTGCTCCAGACTACAGCCAGCAAATGTAGTGAGAACAGATTGTCTACCAGGGGAACCAACGCCGCTTCAAATAGCCGTACAGGTAAGATAGAAATTTATTCTAAATTCCTCTAATAATTAACAGCAGTACGGATTAATTCTTCTTTTGTTTAATCACCAGGATGTCGCTACTGGGTTGGACAGAATCGACGCGAGTTTGCGAGACGTTAAGAAACAAATCGAAGAGAAGAAGAGTTAGACGAAGAAGCCTTGAAGCTCGTTAAGTGTACTATGGGTACCAAATTATAATGTGGCGTGAGTCTTCGCAGGCCGTAAGGATATCGCGCCACGATGGAGTCGTACCGTAAGTGAGTCTAACAAAGAAAGTGAATAAAAGTCGCGCACTTAGTTAACTAGCCAAAGATATTAACGAGATGTGGGTTCGAATTATGTATATGTACACTCTAGATTTATATTTGCTTTCTGAAGGGGATGCTCGTCCATCCTCGTTTGTACAAATGACGTTAAGAGCTCATTGGTCGATTTGCCATGGCTCATTAAGAATTCTTATTTATATCTTAAAGAGACTTATACATAATATATATAATATATACATGTATATATTATATACATACTTATATTTATTATTCTAATTTCCAGATAGAATATATATGTACATATACATACGTATACACGCGGATAAATAATATGAAAACATAAATATTATAAATATTATATTACATATATATTTTGAATGGCGCCTATCGTCCGGCGCTTACACGTATATCAGATATGACTAGCTACTACTACACTACATAATTCGGAGATGAGAAAGGACATATCTTTTTTTTCCTTATGGAGTCAATGATTTTTTTTTCAATGGACATACGCCAATAATATACACGTTATACCGTGACTAACGTAAGCATGATTGATTATTAATACAGGACAGTCGTCCACGTCGCGATTCGTGATCTCATTCTAATTTAGTGAATAAATTATTTAGCACGAGGAAAGTCACGAAGTGTCGCGGAGAGTCATTCTGATGCATGTCCAGTTTTAAAAAGCGAACAAGAAATTCCAATCAAGAGTCTAACTAATATATACTATTTGATCATTAAAAAAAATTACTTCATTTCTTGACTCACGTTACTAAATTAGGACCTGGGGATTTGGCCGACGAAGTAGAGAGTCTGGCTAATCAGAACATAAGTTAGCTCACCACAGGACTCACTACTTCCTATGCAGAAATTGCTGAGCTTAGATTTATAAGTCGAAGGATTACAAACTACAATTATTGCAGACCTTTAGTCTGTTTGTCAGTCTTTGATTTTTACAACTTAAGCTTGACTTTTTTGAACTTGTCAGTTATATAAAGGTGTGAGACTCCTACAGTTCTCTTGGCATTTGAGTGTGCATCGTTTGTTGCAATATAGTTTTTCTTCCTTTTTGTCATTTACTACGAATATACAGGGTTTTTGTTATATGGACCGAGTTCATTTGAGGCTCTTCTTCGTCGGTTTTGAGTAAAGCTAATAGAATGAAATAACAGCGATGTGTAGAGCCGATGAGACTCTTAAGGCCGTATTGCACGTAAACAGTTGAATAAGACAGGCGCGAATGTGAAGAAGATGTTCAGTATGACTATTCAAAATACAAGTGGTGTTACAACATTAGTACAACTGAATTTACAAAGAAAAATGTATTCTTGGCACAGAAAATATTGAATAACCATATAGATCAAATCATATTATTCGTTCCGCTTCTCAGTTTAAAAAACTCTTGTTCATTTAATTACTTGAAGGTTCTCGTTGTAAATAAACGGTTCTATTTCTTAAACAATATAACATTTTAAATTAAAATTCTGATTTAGTAATTTTGTGGGAAATCTTCTGACATAAAAATGCTTTAAAACATTATAATCGGTACAACGGTGTACATTTTTCAGTGAAAAAACTCTGTAGAAACTTGGCTCTCTGGAAAACTTATAATAACAAATCAATTTATTTGACATTCATTGTTATTCAATTTTTACTTTATAAATTCAGTCATACAAATACAACTTGTGTCTTGCATAGTCATATTAAATATCTTGTTCACTTTTACGCTTGCCTGACTGGACTATACGTGCATCTTTCAGGAGATTTCGGACCTCACATTACCATGCGAATAAAGTCTAAACTAAACTCGTAAATAGCATGATTTTGACAGACTCTTTCCCTAAGCGAAGTTAAGGTCATATTCTGCAAAAGGTTAACAATCATTTCGACACCACTTTTGCAATGATTTATCCAAAATTTCAAGGAAACATCCTACTCGAAAATTTGAATGTCGAACTTGACACAAGTGAAAATTTTCAGGTCAGATCTCTCCTTTAGTTTATTAACCTTGCAGAATATATCCTCAACTCCACTTAGGTTAAAGAATCTGTAAAAATCATGCTAAGTACGATTTTCGTTCAGACTTTATTCGCATGACAATGCGAGTTCCGGAGCCCCTTTAATACAATAATATCAAAAAGTTAATCGCGTTGACTCTCGCATTTTTTTCAAATCTATTCTCTTGATTATCTGTATACTTAATTGTTTATCTTTTTATCACGCTCTTTCTTTCCTACGATGCATTGTTTGAAATTTGCGTTTCGAATCGCACGAGTGCCTTAAGATACACCTAACAGTATTCGTTGTATCATGTTATATATTTATGGCGAAATCTGCGGATAAATGCATATAACCCACACGGAGTTATTATATAGTATAATTATATTTACATAATGGGGGTATACAGGAACGCGTATCCCAATCAGGAGAGGATGTTTAGAAAGTATGGGTCAAGAAAAGGTAATGTAAAATATTAACAGTTGGACCGTCAAGGTTTATTTAGATGATTGTTAGCATATTATTAAATACTAAAGAGATGCAATGACGAATGTAAAATTGTGCATTCTCTCCTAATTGTTGTTTACGTGATACGTATGCTGCAGTAAGATCGTTGTGTGTTCTATGTGCCTAAAATTGAAAAAATGTTAATATACATTTATATGTATATATGAAACTGAGCGATTGTCAAGTATATACATATACTTGTATAAAAATCATATATATTTATACATATATACACAGAGAGAAAGAGCGAGAGGGAGAGAGATAAATATATGTACATCACAATATTGCTTGCGCCAAATATTTCTGGAGGGAGCACAGAGGAAAGGAAAAAAGAAGGAAAAATCATTTGAGAAATTTTCCTCCGAAGAAAATTTCCCTGTCTATCATTTCCACAAGGGTGTTTAATGATTATTGTTATATAATCTATTTCTATTCAATGATCTCTTTTCAGCGTTTTCTTTCAATGAGTGTTTTTGGCTCTTACTCTTCTTTCTTTTTCATTTTTTCTTTGCTCCACTCGCCGCGAGACATTGTCATTCTGTGTCTCAAATGTGAATGCGTTACCCGAAAATGCACGCACGTGTGGCGTTGCATATTTTTAAACGAATTTTATTCCTATAAGGAAAATGCATCCTGACGTTAAATGAAATCGCGGCCTTATGCTACGGATCGCCGAAAAAGAAATATATAGATTAATATTACACACATACACACAAACAAACATGTATAATATACAGCAACCATTTTTTAAATGTACCAAGAAAAATTGCACAGGTTCACTCAGCGACGGATACCCTCTGCAATTTTTCTTGCTTCTCTTTTCTTTTTGTTTTATTGTAAGTCAGCTCCAAAGAATTGTGCAATATCCAAACGCTTCGATGAGGATTTCCTTTGAATGATTCATTCGTCGTTTGGAAAATCGTTGTGGGCTCGTTGCGGTGTGAAAAGGAAAATATTTTGGCTACGAGAAGCCACAAGCGGAAGTTGAAGATATGTCGATTACAAAGGAGTTTCCGTTTCGCATAAGAATTTTAAAAGGAGTCTAAAGTTTAGTCCTAATAAGGGTAATCGTGTTACCTAATATTGCGCGTTATGTTGTTTTTGTTATTCCCATTATACATATAGTAGTATATCGTGCGACCGAAGCTCATCCGGAAATACATATATATTTATATATACAGCGTGTTAAAAAATTTGTTGTACAAACGGAAGAACGATGAATGATTACGTAAAAGTTTATGAAAAACGCAGGATACAATTTTTCCAAGAGAATATGCACTAGTATTATTGGCAAAAAGCAAAAGTTATTTTCAATTGAATTTTCATTAGGTAGTCATGGATTCCTCAAAAGGTTTCCCTATAACAAGAGTTCTTTAGAACAACAACATAACAATTGTTATTAATGCACAAAGTATAGTTACATTTCGGCTGTGTTAGAATTTGCTACTCAAAGATTTAATACTGAATAGGAAATTGTAACATTGCCAGTATGTAACTGTTACTTCGTGTTTGCTGGAAAAGTGTTTATTTGGAGAATATTCCTAAAAAATTAAAACTGTTGTACAGTCGTCTCGCGATTCTGGGCCGCTCGATTGTGGGCCGCTTCCCTTCTTTTTGTTTTGAGTATTCCCCCCACTCTAAGTCAAGATAAGAGTTTAATCCGTGTCTAAGCCATTTTTCTTTTGTACAAAGCACGACTCGAGCACAAGGTCGATGCAAAATGACCGTCAGTGCACTCACATTCATTGAAAATAGTGCGTTCCATTCAAGCGGTTGAAAAACCGCGGCGGCTAAAAAAAATCACTAGTGCGCGCCTAGCCTTAAGGACAAAACAACGGATCTGGGTCTTACAGACCCAGTGTACTAAAGAAAAGTGGCAAAAAAATAGATATGGTAATCTAGGGTTAATATACACATCAAAACGTTACTCAAATGGCGTTCGAGAAAATTTGAAAATGAAGGTCCCGCTAAAAATATCTTATGCCATATCTTCCTTTCACTCTTATGTGACACAATCGCTTTCGTCTCGATTGTACAACGAATTGGTTAACACGTTGTAAATATAAATATATATATATATATATAATATATATATTATACATATAGTCTATATTCGTTGTTTATTCCATGTATGGTGTTGTTTATTATCTGGGCGTGAGGCCTAAGAGAGTCGTGGGCCTTGGTGTGTTTCACTTCATTCCTACACTACTTCATGCGGTTTTACATATGTAGTATAGCAACAGGTTACTTGTTGTATTTTTCCCTCTTATTCTTTATATTTTTGTCTTCTTGTTCTTCTTGCGAGGCAGTTAGATAATATTATATCTTCTAAGAGATATACGTTATTAAGTCCGTATACGATTAAGTCGCAAAGGACACGTGTGAATTTTAATGCCTACTGAATGTGTGAATTTGTTTAGGATCCTTTAGGATCTACATATATATATACACACAAACATATGTATATATATACTTTTTAAAAACGCAGTGGCACGTCTTAAAAAAAATTAAGTACTTTGTGCTCCGGGACAAAGATACCAACCAACAATCACTTTTTGTCTTTCCTATATCTTTATATTTTGATTGGTTTCCTTACAAACAGGGAATACGTACATAAATGTAATTTTTCTCTTTTGCACATTCCCAATATTCCAAAGACTGCTGATTATCCCCAATTGCTCTTGTACAAGCGATTAGTTTTGAACGTCTATTTAATAGTGTACACTTTAAGATTAGAAGATTTCTATCTGTTTCTGGTTTATCCTATAAAATGATTTTTATTTCTATTCTTGTCACACCCTCGTTTTCCCTGTAACGTCTAGCCGGCTAGGTGAGTCCTTTTTTTGCAAATCAAAATGTCTTGTGTGCGAGTGTGTGTGTATGCGTGTTAAAACGAGATTTGTTTTTGTTAAACTGTCAGCCTGTCGCACTGTTACGAATAAAAAGGAATAATGCTGAAAAGTTATATGTTTAAATTTCATTCAGAGTCAATATCCGTGTAAAGCTTCCAATGGATTAATAATAAGAGATATTGAGTACCAATCACGCTACATAGAATAATCGAAGTAATATACTACTCGAGTATTCGCCACTTAAGTTTAAGTGGCAGCATCTTTGCCCGAGTGAAACAAATTTTGCTGAAAAACTCGGAAAAAAAAGTAAAACTCTCGAAAACTCTGAAACAATGTGTGAAAAATTCAATGAATTGGAACACTTCTCAGGCAAATTCTGATCAATCTCGAGAAAGTTATAAATTTTTAGAAATAATGAAACATGACAATTCTCTAAAAACGTATACCTTTTGATTTATTATTTCTAAAAATTTTAGTTTTTCTATCTCTGTATTTCATAAAAAAATCTATTAAATTACAGAGAAATTCAAAAAAGTCATTGCTTTGCAGTTATTCAGGGAAATTCCGACAATTCTAGAAATTTAGATTAGTTAGATAGTTAAATAATAATTAGATGAATTAGAGCAGTTTATGGAAGATAGATGGAATAGAGATATGCATACATTATCAGAAAAGTTTAAAGTTTGGTAGAAATTTTCAAAGTTTCTTAGAAAAATAGTTTTTTTGAAAATAGTTGCTAATAAATTACCTCAAATTTCGCATATATCCGAAATTCTCTTCTATTCCCTAAGAATTTTTTGACAAATTAGAGAAATTCATACTGTCAAGAACATTTAGTTTCTGGAAATATCGTAATTTCAATTTTTAGAAAAGAAGAAATCAGGGATTTACGTAAAAAGTGAGGATTGTTTCTCTGAAAAAAGCCTTAAAAGTATAAAAAAATGAAAAAAATGAACAAAATTGATTGGTTGTACCCCCTTCACCTCGCACGTGATTGGTTATTCGCCACCCACCACAATCTTTGATTGGTTGTTTCCCCTAGACTTTTGACATATGATTGGTTGTTGCCGTTGGTTCTTCGGCAGGCCACATCTAGTTCGTTTAGCGTAAACTTTTTTTGGGTGGGGTACGCCTTCAAGTGCACACCCCTTTTGTGCGACAGAGAAACAGTTACGCATGCGCGTTACTCCTTAACCTAATAAACCACATTTATCTCTCCATTTTTCGAGAACTATTTTTATTGCAATGCAATGCAATAAAAAATGCATAAACTGATAGCACGGAACGAAAAAATGTAGCCACTTATAATTTGTTAATGGGCAGTTTATTTGCTGTAAAAATATCACATGTCCGGTAAATTTTAGTCTATTTTGTAGTAAATCCAGAGAAATATTGCATAGCGTAGTAAACCATTAGCCGACTCAAAGTCTGCTTATCTCGGGTTCGATTCCGGACGGTAATTTTTTTTCTTAACGAATAAATACATAAATATTTTCTCTATATTTTGTTCTTACATATATCTGAAAGTTTACTCTTGTATCTATTATGGAAGAAAATATATTTAATTATTGCTATACAGCAGGTACAAATAATTGAAAACAATGATGCACAACGTAGCAAAGTAATAAAAACCTTATTGATTTGTCAGTTTTAACAATTTTTTTTATAACAAATTTTTTTTAGTTTCATATTTTGTTGATGCGCATTTTGCCTCATTCGCAATCGAAAATAATATACAACTGCGCATGAAAGAATATCAGAGGCATGTTCCTCGCATGGAAAAGTGAAACTGTAAGTTGATAGCACGTCTTCGACAGTCAATTGAAAAACATCTAAGAGTGATGCATATTCGGCGAAGCACGATTCAACGTGGCGTATGAGATGAAAAAATCTTAAATTGGAATGAATCAAGTCCACGCGAGATTTCATATTAACAAATTTAGCCACAGAAGATGCGCATGCAGATTTCGAGCCCACAGCTTCTCGGCAAGTATTGCACGAACCATACCTTTTCAGAACTTGCTTCCATAAATATCCTGGAAATATATACAATATAATCGTGTTAGTACATAGGTCGCTACAAAAGTTTTGCAATGCGCGTCGTCTACTGGACGGAGAGGGATAATTCTTGCAGCGTTGGAAAGAGCGTGAAAAATTAGGAGGGGAGGGGGCGCCTCATCTCCTAGATCGTAGTATATTCTGAGCACGCAGCAAGGGACGATTGAAAAATGGCAACGTGGACGAAGGAAGAGTATCGAGTGATTATTTGCTACAACTTTTGTCGGGGTTTAAACGTAGATCAGTGTTTTGAAGAAATGTCTCCGGTTATGGGGGAAAATTTTCCTCACCGGACGACAATTTTCCGCTGTCACAAACAGTTCCAACAACGAAAGTTTAATATCAAGGACGACCACGCACAGGCTGACAGGCAGAGGCAGTCACGCCAGAAAATATCGCGTCTGTAGAAAAACTATTGGAAGAAATCCGTCGCATCACGTACCGGCAGATTGAGGAAGTGTTGCACATTCTTGCACCAGCAATCCATCGTATTCTGCACGATCATTTAAAAGTTCGGAAGGTTTGCACCCTGTGGGTGCCTCACGCACTGACGGAGGAGCAAAAAGCAGAGAGAGTGGAATAGTGCAAAAAAATGTTAAAACGGTTTGAAGCCGGATCGTCTCACGATGTAAATAGTATCGTTA
>JARQST010000526.1:530035-563679 GCA_030142225.1 Pachycephus smyrnensis | reverse complement strand
AATACGTTTTCTCGCTTCTGACGTCATCATTTCGTATACGTGTGCACACATAGATCTAGCTAGACAGCAGCCTTAAAGACCTTCTGATAAAGAATTAAATTTTATATAAAAGTCTTATGTTGTTCCTCGAAATTTGTTTTTTTTTGCATATATGATACCGTCTCCTGCGATATGACAACTCTCTACTTTGCTAACCAAGGGTTTGGTGAAAGCACAGTGAGGTTACGTTGAGTTACGTTCGTGGTCCTCACCAATTGATCGACACCACAAATCTCTAGTACGCGGATAGAAGGACGTAAGTCTTATGACTTTCATATAAGACTACGCCCTTTTGCTGCGCACTAAAGAAATAGAAGACGCCTACAATGCCCGCGCGATTGTTTCCTACGTTTATGAAATTATTATTGGCCCTGAAAAGGGCCATTTTTGTAAGCGAATCTTACAAAGAAGCTGGATAGCGGGACAGATTCCCATTCGTAGGAAATTAATAATCCGTCCAGTACCCGCCGCGGTCAATTACTTGATTCAATCTCCTAGGGATTGAATCGATTTAATTTGTCAAAAACAAAGGGTTGTGCCGAAGCTCTTCCCAGATGCTTTTGGCATGGCTGATTACAGATGTTTTCATCCTTTCCCTTTCGGGTGTCCATCTGCGAGTTACCTCGGCCCAAACACTTTCAATAATGTTTAGATCGGGTGATTTTGCAGGCCATTGCACCAACTGAATTTCGGGGTGCGCCGAGAACCAATCACGTGTTTCACGTGAGATATAAAACGCGGCGTTATCCTGAATCAACGGAATTGGCATGGTTTTTGCAGGATATACCGCGCGCACACTCGGAAGCAGTACTTCCTCAAGAACGCGGATATATTCCGCAGAATCCATACATGGAGTTACCTCCACTAATTCGCCGATAACGTGACCGCTGATCCATCCCCACATTCCACACGTGATACGTCCACTGTGATCTTGGGGGACAACGTATCTCGGGTCCAGCCGGTTATCTGTTGGTCGCCACACGTGAAGACACTGGTCGACAGACGACACGAACACTTTCTGGTCTGTCCAAATCGTCATTTCCCAGGTTTCACGAGACGTCAGCAATTCCTGCAACGCGAACGCGACGCGATCTTCCCTATGTTGGGGAAGCAACGAAAGTTTGCGGGCCGGACGATAACAGCGATAGCCAGCCTCTCGTAATCGACGACGCGCGGTTGCTGCGGAGGCATCAAAATCACCTTGTGCGGAAACTCGGAGGACTGACGCGAAAGGATCGGTGCTGATAGCATCGATAAGGCGACGGTCCTGTGCGTCGGTTGTTTTTCGCGGTTTCCGGTTTTCCGTACGATGATCGTGCAAGGCATAATCTCCACCACGACGATATCTATCAATCCATCGCAGCACAGTTTTTTCACTGCACTGGACGGATTGAACAATATCGGCGATGGAGACACCAGCTTCCCACAAGCCGATTATCCGTCCACGCTTTTCCACGCACAATTGCGGTGCCATGACTTCACTTGTAGAGTTCGCTCGTTAGACTGACGATCGTGGGAAATTAGATTTTCGACGAACCTTCGGTTTTGCGTTTCTATCTTCTTTACTTCTTATGTTGACTCATGCAATGTCAAAAAGGTGAAGTGACATGTAAATAGTCTGTGCTGTCGCCCAGGCTAGCTTGCGTGAGTGCGAAAAAGAGTGTCCGGACACATGCTGTTCAGAGCGAGCAGAGGAGAAGGTGCCCCACCAAGCTCGCGAGTGCGACATCGGGGCCCCATTGCCGTCTCGCTTGCACTAGTGCCGTGCGAAAAGGACGCAACGAGCGACGCTTTTGCGTCTCGCTCGCACCTACGGACTGAGATACGCGAACAGTCGCCGCCCACTCTCCTCTCTTACCTCACCGCACGTGTCACCAAGCTAGACACCATTAATGACGTTCACTGTACAGTCGTGCCCCTCAATGGGCCACCTCGGAAAACTCCAGGCCCCTCTATGGTCTACGAATTTCTCCTTGCTTGGCCTCTCAATAGTCCGTTGACGCTCTCCCTCTACAACTCGTATTCTCCTCTGGCGCTGCAGTTAGCCACGCCTACTGAAACATTTGCGCACATGCAGCGAAATGTACGGATCGTACGGTTATAGTACGTATGTCGTGTGAAATAGTACCGTTGGTGGGAATACGGACTATTGAGGGGAACGACTGTAATTAATTATGTATATAAATATATATTACAAGTTTTTGAATAACTTTGGTGCAGAATTTACTAGTTAACCTAATAAAACGCAGTCGATGTCCGAATAAAAACATTGATTTCTCGAATTTTCAAGCAGTCGAGAATTGATATAAATATCGATACTTGAGTGGCAATGAATCGACCTTGAAAAAATCGATCTTCGTGAAACCCTAATCTACAGTCACCATGAGTTATTAGGCAAAGTTTTGAAAGAACATCTTGTCTGTCATTTCATTCTCCGTGATATTTATTGATAATCTTGTTTAATCATATTTGAGATGTAAACAAGTAAAATACACATGTTTTTGTTACGACGAGGTATGACAAGAAATTAAATTAATGTTGTACAATTGATGATTACTATTTTGATTTAAGGTAACGTTCTGAAAATCATGCATCCTAAAAAGTTGAGCTTACTTGCAGTCGTTTTTGGTAAGTAGCACTTCATTCTGGGAAGATTTTTGCATGCATTAATTCCCTAATAATTTATGTGTAACTTGCAGTCTCTGTTTTCTCATTCTGCCTCTGTGAGGAAAGCCTGTCCCCGTCATTGGATGATGGAAAATCTTTGGAAGTCGAAGCAATAACTAAGGATAGTGACACTGAGCTTATCTATAGCACAGGAGAATCTCTAATCGAAAATGAAGAGATTGATACAATAGAATCACAAGCTGAACAAAATCTGTCAGATGGCAATAGTACCTTACCAGAAAGTGCTAGTGCCAACGTTACTAAAGTCAATTGTCTTGTAGATAAAGTATATTCATCTGTTGAGGTAAAATTTACTTCTCTGCTTCAAATTTTGGATAGGAACAGACAGAAACTTATAAACTTGGAATCAAAAACCTTATAGAAACATATATTTTATAGGTTTCTATATAGTTTTTGGTTCTGATTCTATAGGTTTCTCTTTTTTTTAATCATATGCGATTTATAAGAAGACACTTGAGAAAACAAATCTAATATTCATTTAATGTTCTGTATTCCTTTTTATAGCTAGTTAATGCTACTAGGCTGATGGAATTATTGATCCTGGAACCAGGTCCATCAAACAGAACAAAAAATAGCAAGGAAGGAAAACAAGTACCAGGAACTTGTGTTCTAGTATTGTTTTATGCTCGATGGTGTGTCTTTAGTAGTCGTGCTGCTCCACATTTTAACGTATTACCCAATTTCTTTCCACATTTGAAGACAGTGGCTATTGATGCTATAAAATACCCAAAGTATGTAGAAATAATTTATGTAATACTAATTACTCTATTTATAGTGTAATGCATAATTTTCTTATTACTTATTACTTAGTTTCAATGCACAGTATGGAATCGTTGGAGTTCCTACATTAATACTTGTACACAATGGAAAGCCTGTAGTTAAATTCAATGGTACGGTGTACACAGTGGAGACATTTGCAAGATTCATTTCGTACTTTACAACATTGGAACCGCAAGGATCAAGATACCTAACATCAGCCGATTTCAATGGTCCAGTACCTAGCACACCGTCTAACGAGACTGACTACTGCCTGGTGTTATCCTGGGTATTCATAGCTGTATGTGCACTTTATTTCACGTCGCAGAGTCGATGGTGGAGACAATTCGTGGAGTTGGTACAAAATACATGGCGAGAAAGTAATGCTCAACATGAACATACTGACTAGACTGTAAGTGTTATATAGGAAATGTAAATAATATATCGTATAAGGCGTAAAATTTATTTAATTATATGAAACCAAATATACGACTGGATAAACCTTTAAATTAAACTTGTTGCACTACTTGCAATATTCCTGTATTCCCAGCTAGTAGTACTGTATCCCCTGTACGAAGAACAATAAAGATATTAGAATCTATTTAGGTGGTAGCAATGTCTTTCAATTACCTGTGCGAAAAATCTGTGTAGCCTGACTAGCTCCAACCAAACAGGGAAGTCCGTATTCCCTGGCGACGACTGCTCCGTGACTTATGAGTCCCCCCAGCTCGGTGACGACACCACCTAGTAGGGGAAAATAGGGACTCCAGCCAATATCAGTCGATCGTGTTATCAAAATATCTCCTGGACGTATATTGGAAGCTTCTGATAAATCTGTGATAACGCAAGCTCTACCAAGAACTGATCCATTGCTTATGGATGTTCCTTGGACTTTAACAGTTCCTTCAGTAATCACAGGATTAGAATTGACCTAAAATTCATTTGTATAGCATATTACATTTGCATGCATTTCACATTTTACTTGAGAATTTTTTAAACTGTACGTACTGTTAAAGGAGTAGGAATACCAACGATTGTCTCTGGATATGACATTTTTTCAAGTTGTGGAAACAGTCTTCTTCTTCGAGCAGCTCTAAAAAGACACAAATTAATGTTTAGAACTATCTTACTTCATGTTGAAGGTTCTTACTTTCTCAATAGAACAGGATCAGGAGATTGAAAGAGTTGTCCAATTTCCTGGTGAGTTAGGAAGAATAAAATATTCGAATCGGGAAGACGACACTCCTCGGTCATCAGTTTTGAGAGTCTCCAATACGCTAGTCTGATTTTATGCAATACAGACACCATGTGGGCTTTAGTTTGTTCTCTGCACATCACGAAATTTCTGCAGTAAGGAATTACTTTCTTTAGGATCCACTTGGTAGCTGATTTCTTTGGACTTTTTAATTGCTCAATCGTTTCCTCAGGTGTTAGTTCTCTCGGGACGTTACCACCGCCAGGTACCTTTAATATGGCCTATATGAAGAAACAGAGGCAATATAAGAAACGTAGATAAAATTTTATTTTACTTTAATATTATTTTTGTAAAATACCTGCAGCGCTGTTAGAGGTTTTTCTGGCCTCATACTCCAGGTCTCTGTTAAAAAGTCAAATTCTTTGACACACCTATGACCGTGTTTCTTGAGGAAATCCTCAAAGAGAACTGAAGTTCTTGGACAATTCACCTTGAGCCATTCTCTGCCATGGGATGCATCAATGCTACTAAATTCTTCAGCTCTTCCAGAAGCTTTTATCGACTCAGCTATTTCTCTCAAAATCTTAGGTACCTGTGCGCTTATTACGTCACTAGATGTACTCAAAAGTAAAGCTATATCTGAATAATGCTTTTCAGTTAAATCCTCGTGCCCTTCCATTAATACTGATATGAGGAACATTTGAGAAAATACAGTAACCTTCGAAATATGACTATGATACGCAGATATCTAGAGGCCAGAAAGGAAAACAATAATGTGCAATAATATATCCTGAAGAAATTTCATACAAAATATATTTACAGTACCTTTAGTAGGTTTTGTAAACTATCAGTGATCTCCTGGTAAAGATGAATAGCCGTGTAGAAACGATCAAAATCAATTTGGAATTTTTCATCGATCTCTATAGCCTTCTCCATCACAGATTTGTTGCGCCACAGATCCCGAAGCAAGTGGAAGATCATATTATATCGATAAAAGGAACTTACGATGCCGTTTCTTTCAACAGCGAATTGATGTATTTCCGGTGTAGTTATGATTTTTCCACATACTGCAATATCTATCGTTTTGTTACTCGGTGTTATTTTCTTCTCCGGTCGTCCCAACATTGTCTATTAAAAATTCATTCAATTATAAAACGCGTGAAGAGCGTGAAGTTAATAAATTATTCGCATTACGTACGTTCGTGTAATTAAGGACACATCGCATTGCAGTAACACATAGCAAAGATTCATAGTAGACGTTTGGTTCACATAATGCCTCCTCTCCAACAGAACCATTTACAATTCTCATACCAGTACTTATTGTCAGTGGAGAAACAACTCCAGGTAGCACTTCTCCAATATTGGCAAAACTCAGAACATCTACATCACTAGGAACATAACTGTCCAACTCATGAACAATTTCAAAGTCTGACCACCCATCTAGAACAGTAATGGGTCTTGCTTGTAATAAAAAGATTTTCCCTTTAGAAACAGCCCATTCGACATCTCTTGGCGCACCAAACAGAGCTTCTAGTTGTAAACCCAATTTGGCAAGGCGCAATGCAGTCTCTTTAGAAATGCAGACTTCCTTTGACTCTGTTTCCGGTATATCTTCTAGTTTGGTGCCACTGATATCAGACATCGATATTTTTTGGGTTTTCTTTCCCAACGTCATTTCTTTTACACTTAGCTTGTCGTCCCAGGTTCGATTAACTATAATTTCGTCTGGCTCTACCATGGCTGATACAACAGTCTGCACAATATTAGTTGACTTAGGCTCGATTCCACTGACACAGTTCATTGTTTAAACTCGGTTTAACTGTGCGATTAGCCAATCACATATTTGCATTTTGAAGATAAACGGAGTTTACGTATTGAGCTGTGTCAGAGGAATCGAGCCTTAGAGAAAAGTTCTAATGGCTTTTAGGGTTTTCTGTTTATAAGAATATATAACATACTTCACCAAGACCATAGTTTGCTGTGATTACTATGCTTCGTGGATCCCCAGTAGTTGGATGTTTAGTAAACATAACTCCTGCAGTCTCTGCATTCACCATAATCTGAACACAGACTCCCATAGATGCTTTAATCGGTAGACCGTGTTGTCTCCTGTAAAGAAATGTTTCCTTTCATTCACATATACTGTATCTTACACATCGTTGTGAGTTCATATAACCAGAATTATACTGCGCTAATATGAATAATCTTCGCGATACAAATAACAAGTAGGCATCCCGACGTGCAAGATTTCCGCACTCCTTAAGCCATCTAGCCTAGATGCTGAAAGCATGTAAATGGCACCGAAATGAATCTTGAAACATACAGCCATTAACGATTAGCTAACAAACCGTCTTGGGCAAAGTAGCAATTCGATCCCTTCGCTATCTTTTTTTTTGTAAATTCAGGCTACAATCCTTACAATCGATTTTTAGTCAAATCCCGCTGATCAAACGAACCGGAAAGGCGCATTGTATGTAATGTACATAGGTTACAATACAGAAATAAAATATCAAAGCAAACGGGTTTGCCTTGAGGCAGGTCCGTTTAAACCATGCCGTCGTATCTTATACATTCGCCGTTGCAAAAAAATATTAATTTCGCAGATGCGGAGTTTTCCAATTGAAAGTACTCAACATTTACAAATGTTGCTAATCCATCTACATGCTCATGATTTTTCCTGTATATTTGAACCCGATTGCTTAAGCGATTCACCCAGACATTTGGAGGCATACATACGATATGAAGCTTCAGCATATTTGCGCGTGCGCCGTTTTGAAACCGAAAGTGCTATCTGCAAATGTTCCTGTGCCATTTTCATCCGGAACTTAATTTCTGATATAAATTTCAAGTCGATCGGTTCAGTGTTTCATCCAGAATTTCGGGTGCAACTTTTTGATATTAAACTGTAGGATATTTTCGCATGCGCTGTTTTGAAATCAGAAATGCAGGACATCTGTAAATGTTGCTGTTTCATATACATCCGGAACTTGATATCCCGTATAAATTTTAGCCCAATTGGTTTAGCCGTTTGTTTGGAACTTTGCTCATAAATTTTTGCGCGCGGTAGCGCACGCACACAGACACACGCGCGCACCTTTTTTTGAATTACGAATGCATAAGACACTCCCACATGTTCCATGCGGTCGTGCCTGAAAATTAAAACCTTTACCTGTATTCGACACTTTGAAAGGCAAAAATACTCGCCCAACATTTGGCGACGGCTTTCACTACGTTTTCACTTTCCTGAATACCCAAGAACGTCGAATTCTGTCCAGCAGCCGAAGTATCCTCACTGTCCTCACCAACGGCGCTCGACCTTACTGCGAATCTCAAAGCACTTTTAGGTTCATCCAAAGTTGCTGGCATCAGCATTTCCATATCTTTAACAGCCTGTTTTATAGCATCAGCTACTGGTTTAATAACTGGAGTATTTTCAATGAGAGTGACAGTTCTGGAAAATAAGAAATGTTATAGCAATAATTTTTCAAATGTATGAAATCAATTTTGTTATTACTTCTCACAAGCATCCTTCAGGCTTCCATCTTTCTTTTGTGCGCTAATCAGCTTCAGATTATCCAGAGCTTCAGAGATCTCTGCCACAGATTCCAATTGAGCTTTGAAAGCAGCTACAGTGAGACAGAAACCTTGTGGCACAGAGAACTGTGACATATATGATAGTAAGATAAAACGATAAATCATTTTCGATGAATAA
The DNA here is from genome assembly GCA_030142225.1 of Pachycephus smyrnensis. Classification (NCBI taxonomy): domain Eukaryota; kingdom Metazoa; phylum Arthropoda; class Insecta; order Hymenoptera; family Cephidae; genus Pachycephus; species Pachycephus smyrnensis. Next base: position 555,289 of record JARQST010000526.1, on the reverse strand, counting down.
AACATACTTCCTGATTGTTGACAGTAGTTAACAAAGATAGAGAGGATCCTTTCCCACCGACAATCACTTCACTCTGACAGAGTCTCTCGCGGAATCGAACAACGTAGATGTGTGGTTCCAACTTGACATTAGGCGGCAATAAATGTCTAACTCGTGGTACAGCTTCTAGAGGACAAAATCCATCATAGGTATACCAGAGATTAGCAATTCCTACTCCTGATATTCCATTGAGTTCCACATTTAACGGAATGATCCTTCCTTCCCAATCCCAGGGTCGACCGCCGTACAAAGTACTTCCAGTATTTAATATCCGTTCCACAACAGTTTTATACTTTTTACCTCCGGCTGCAATTATATATTGCATCATAATAAGTAATTCTTTTAGTATAAAGTATGAAATATTGTATAGAAATATTTAAACAACCTCGAAAATTGATGGTGTATTTTGTGGGAATATTTTCTCTGTCTTCAGCAAAGTCTGGTAAGTTGAAATTCATCCAATCTATTGGCTTGAACAGACCACCGGCGTTTTTAATATGGCCAAATTGTACACTGAAATTGTTGTTAACTTAGGTATATTTATTAACATTAATAGGATAATGGTAGTTATTGTAGTAATCCAATACTTACTGTGTCAGACCAGTTTTGGAACTGTTTGCTCCAAGACAGAAGGTAGTACCATTTCGAATTATTCCAAAGAAACTAACCGTCCTATGAAAATGTGCAGCCTTGTGTTTACCCCATCGTCTTTGCCGTAAGCCATGCAAATATAATTCCGTTTGTGTAGAATCTTCAAAAGTGACATGACCGACTAGAGAACCCCATTGGTCGAATCCGCCAGAGCCTACACATTTTCTATAAAAATAAACAAAGTTTTTAAAAATGAACTGCATGAAAAGCTCTTACAGCTATCAGATAAATTACATCATGTGTATCCATTCAGGATTTTTCCACGGTTCCCTGGCGAGTGCGTCAGCTTGCAAACTAGTACTCCAATCATTAGGCCAAAAAGATGGTTCAGAGCCAGCAATAAATCTGAAAACATACATTGAACAATTCTGCACTTACTTCAGTAGTATCTAAGTAATTAAAATGATCTGGTCCAAGTCCTCACATGAAGCTGAAACGGATATGTTCAATTTTCCCAACACTCTCGTGGACGTTACGTCGAATTCCATTTCTCATAAGACCATTGAAAGTGATTCTCCATCGTCTCCAAGACTCTAAAGGGACAATTTTCAAGCCAGCACAACACCACTTCTTACTTACATTATTACTGATCACAGTATCAGGATGATCTGCAAAAGAGTATCTTGAGGTCCTTGTATACTGCTTACAGAATAATTATGCAAGTATTAAACATACTTGGTAACTGGTAAATTCGACCATCAGCTAGTGTCAGTTGTAGCCACAATTCAGAAATTCTGTGTCTCCTCCTTGTCAATTTTAAGAAAAGAGAATTTCTATTTTGATCCGTCGCATAGAACAAGGAACTGTCTGAGCTCTGTAAATATAAATGTATAAATTGAAAAAGAATATGTAAAAAGTGTAAATAATTCCTTACATCCTCTTCATGAAGAATTCGAAGATCTTCTAAATTATCAGGAAGCTTCTTGTCATACATGTATCCCTTTTTCTTCTTTGATAAAGCATCCTCCTTTGACCTTTTCCTAAAGATACAGAAACTAGCCCACCAGCGTTTCAATGTATAATGAAAGTCTGTCAGCAAATAGGACGAGAGTTAATAAAAAGCAAATTAATAAAAAAAAGAAGTATAGAAAATAGTGCAATCACCTGGTACTGAGTAGTGACTATCGTTGTCTTCAATCGATTGTCTTTTCAGGGGTTTATTCAGCCAAAGATAAAGCCATATCGGGCAAATAAATAATGTAACGATCTGTATAGTCAGCGTAATCCACTCCATCTTGATGAAAGTCTAAACGTAACTCTCAATTATATGTAGTTACGCAGCTGTTTATTACCGCTCTTTCGTGAATTGTCAATCAAGGACACCTACTCTATCTTTGCTTAGCGCGAACATATGTGTAAAAGTTTTAGACTACATGAATTGTAGTAGAATGAACATTCAGTATGAACGAGTATTGTTTATTCAATAAAAATTCAAAAATCACTCCGAATCTCCTAACTTCACTGAATTATCCTATAGAATGAAATGAGCCACTGGTAATGTCTAGGCGTAAGTATTTAAGTAATCTTATCATTGTCTTATTTTTCTACACTGTCATTCTATCTCGCGTTATAAATCCACTGCACCGGTTGCCACTAGACTTATAATATCGAAGTCCAACTCGAATATTCTAGTCTAGATATTTAACAAACACATCGCAAAGGTTTCAAGCATATGCCACTTACGTTTTAACGCATTGGCGATAAGATATCGAAGATAGTATATCAGTTACTTAATCTCAATGACAGTCAGGAAGCTACTAATGATGTCCACTATTCTAGGAATGCAATCATCCTAGTAATATGGGCACGATTTTGTAAAAATAAAAAGACGAATAATTCAGTATATTTGTGGCAGGGGTTCGGTACAGAACTCAGCATGTTGCGACCTATGACCTCTTGCTCACTTAAGCTTGATATTGTATAAAGTAATGAAATAAGAAAATGCGAAATGGACTCTTATTAATCACGCTTAACTTATTTAATTTCATACCCTCAATGAAGATGTGGCCATGAATGATTTTTAAAACTATTTCAACATTCTTAAATTTGTTCCATTATTCTATTGTTCTATTATTGGATTTATGTAATGGACCCAGCTTCTGTTAGATACGTATCATTAAATTTATAGTCTGTTCATAGATAAAATATGCTTTGGAAGGGTATCTTGCTGTAACTTTTAATGCAAAAAAGTCTTCTACAACACATGTTGACCTCGTGGATTGATTATAGATAGCGATCGTTCAAGAGTTAGACATATAAATATCTTCATATGCCAGTACGTTCTTTTTTAGATTGCATCCTTCAAGAACCCCTTTACTAATACATCAGATTAATGCCAAAGGCGAACGTTATACTCGCGTTTATCGAACAAACGGTTGATTAGGTTCATGTAAAACTATACACGGTGATTTTTATCCGATTAGTAGTTTAAACATCACCGGTGAGTTTTATCCGATTAGTTCATTATAAAATGTGAAAAATCACTTGACCTATTAAATACGAAGTTGCTTTTTTTACAATATCTTTAAATATATCTATACAGTAAGTACTCGACGTATACGGATTCGAGTTATGCGGTTTAGATTTACAACCTTAATTATCCATTAAAACGAACATATATATCAAAAACATCATACTTAAGGACCACTCAACTTACACGGGTTTTCAATTTGCGCGGAAACCTTCGGAACGAATTAACCGCGTTAAGTCGAGGAGTTACTGTATATTCGTAATATCCTAGCGCTCAAGAAACACCTTTGAGGAATGCAATTTTAACTATAAATGTATATTTCTTATTTGAATAAATTAATTCCCTAACGATTATTTAATAAATAACAGCCCGGACAGCATATAAATCTTAAAGTTATTTTTAAGATACCTAAAAGAGAACCTCTGTCGTATTAGACGTCTTAAAGAAGACTGTCGGACAGTATGTGTTGCCTCCTAGGCAGTGCACAAGAATATTTAATCTTTCTTCTTGGAGGATGTCGTACTGACATCAAGTTCCTCGTTTATTGAGACAGAGTCATCGGTACGACTCTTGTCTACGGGATACAACCTACCAATTTCACCAACGATTAGAACCAAAGGTTTACAACGTTATTATTGATGTCTACTCACCATCTCTGGTAAAGATAAATCAGGAAAACGGCATCGTCACGAAAACAGGCGACCCTGTGGGCTGTTGGCATCGTTATGATGAACGCGAAGATGTCGTCGATGAACGTGTTAAAGGCTTTGTACATGAAAGCTCGCCAGGGTAAATGAGCGACAGATTTCAGTTTGTAATTTACAAACAGTTGCGGCAGCATGAACAGGAAGCCAAAGGCGTAGACACCATTTACTAGAGAATTTATGCACCACGAGTACCAGCTACAATAGAGCATCAATATTGTTGACTCAAGTTTGTTATTGTTCACTAATAACAATTGTCTGATTCCTGTTAATTACCTTTTGTGTGGTTGGTACAAGAGGGAATACGTAGCACCTGCTATCACTAGTGGATACAATAAATAACTGAGATAACGCATACTTTCTGCGTCGAATTCACGAGTCCGCGCTTCTGCTGAATTCTTCTCAGTGGTATTAAAGTTAATTCTTGGAATTATACCAGGACCTTTTACGAATTCAGCCCGCAAGATCTTCTTAGACTTCCACATCTTAAGTACAAAGAGGAAATGATAGTCGTGAGCAATTTAATGAATAATTTATGTGTACGAAGATCGGTTTATTTGGTACCTCAATAATTGTTCCAATTCCTGCTGGGATGAGAACAAGTAGAGATGAACCCTCGTCCAGAAGATAAAAAAAAATAATAGCTTGACTGAAAGCTCTCCACAGAACAGTCCTTACACTGAGTCCAGCAAGATTATTCTTGCTTCTCCAAAAGCTCACATCATTCTTGAACGCCAAGAAGTCAAAGAGAAGCTGTAACGACATGCATTATGATTACAACTTTAAATAACCTGCATTCAGTCGTCACTCTAATTTATCTTACGTGCATCGCTGCTATGAAGATGGTTCCAGCCAAAAGGTAAATATTTGTGTCAGCGAAGATGCCTTTGACCTCGTTGACGTCCTTATCCGAGAAGCCTAAGCTCTTCAGGCCATACATAGCTGCCTCGACATGGAGAACCAATCTCAGCTTCCCCAGGGATACTGGACTGTACGTCACTTTAACATCAACAGTGCGATTCTCAGGAGTAATCCACACGAGATCGCTGTGTCTTGTTTGTAGGAAATCGTAGTTAATAATCGGCAGAAACTTTCCGTCTCGAGTTACTCTGAAAATCGGACAAATCAATAAAGACTTAGCGGACTATAAGTAGCGTCTATACCCGTAATCGATACATACCTTATATCCCTTGAGAGCTCAAGAGGTAGATTATTGGCAGGCAGCTGAATGTTGTCCGTCATTATCGTGAATGTAACGCGACTTTTTAGATGGGAGACTGTCTTGACATAACTCTCTTTCCTCTTACGCTCTATTGGATCCTTTTCGCCAAGTAGCTTGAAAGCTGCAGCCTGAGGGATGGCATACTGAGTCATTTTTATTCTGGTGTACACCATGGATGGATCCTGTTAAGAAAGATAATTTTCATTGCAATTGTAATAGAAGTGATTTAATAAGATGGTACCTTTTGAAAATCGTTGAAGGAGTTGGTATATTTGGAAGACTTTGGAAGTACCATTATATGCAAATAGAGAGTACCATTTTGTTGAGTTTTTCTTGGAATTTCTAAAGTGATAGGACTGAAAATATTAAATATACATTATACTATCATTTAATATATAATTCTGTTGTTAAATAGAGAATTGCAAAATGTAATAACGCACATGGTTTGTTCCTGGGAATAATTAAAATGTGATGTTGAGTATATATGAACAACTTCTTTTTGTAATGGCCGTCCCATTGTGGAAGTGAACATATGTAATTGCAGCTCTGGTTTCGTACTCAAATAGGAAATCAGACATGTTCTTCCAGGTTCACAGGATGGTGGTACAAATAAGAGAGAAATAGTATAAATGGAATGTGCGATGTACCCCAAAAATATAACAGAAAGGATAAAACTGATCGATGGCCACTTCATCTTTTCTCAAATGTTATTTATCTGTAAAAGAGAACACATAAATATCATTCATCCATAATATTAAAGACTCATATAACTTTACAAATATTTATACAGCATTATCATTGAATTCTTCTACTTCTTCCGTTTTTATTTGGATTTATCCCTTTCGGTGAAGGTAACATTATTCATGAGAAAGTTAAATAGCTTTGACAGACTTTCATGTTCACTCAGTTCTACCAACACACAATCTTTGACACTCTATCTACATTTTTTGACATTTCGCTCACATTACTGAATTTATTTAAAAACGAGTGAAGGAAAATACTATTGTAATGTCTAGAGCATTTTATATTTCTTAAAATACAGCTTGATGAAGAATTATTTTCAAATAAAAAAAAAGTCGTATCCAATGTTATAGAGTTGTTCTTGAGCCTCTTGCAACAGAGCGAAATCTACACAACGTGCAATAAAGTGCCACAGTAAAAATAATTGCACTTACCCTAATAAATAATAAAACGATGAGATTTCTTTTTTCACGAGTTAAATATATTTATACAATTCAGCAGGATCTAGTCAACTTGGAAGATTGAGTTGCATCGAGCCACGTTTATACCGGCGACAGTTAACACGAGTAGCTGCCATGTTGGCTAACTGCGCGTAAAAGTTCAAGAATTTGATCGAGTTTTGAGTGAGATACAACTTTTGCATAATATTTAAATAAGATTAAATCTAATGGAAAGCAGAATTCTGAAATACAAGTATTAATTTAGAGAAGAAAACTGCTCATACGGTAATTACTATTTTTCGAAGGACTATGATTTTGTTTGCCTCAAACAAATGAAATAGATAAACTAAGTAAGGTGTAGACTAATGTAACAGAACGTTTATTATTTACCAACTTTATACATTTTTAATTTCTCATTCTGTCCTATACTGCAGAACAGACGGACATGGACTTATCAGTTGCAAACAATTTCTAGGACCTGAAAAAAAATTATAAATAACTTGACACCGACTACTTCGTGGATAAATGCAGTAGTAAAAACCAGGTTGAGATTTCTTTGGGAAGGATTCAGGAATATAACGTAAAGCAACAGTAAGAAGTAAGCAAATATATATTTTATAATAGCCCTATGATCATACAATTGTGTTTATCAAAAACACATTCATTTCTTATTTTTATTAATGTTTTTATCAGACACCTGTTAAATGTTTATTTCGGTTGATATAGTGAAGTATGGTTTGTTTTTTACTTTAAATTAAATAATTAGGAAATATGTTTATTAAATATTAAGAGGAGATGGCATTTCTTCAGGTGCACCACGTAGAACAGCTAATATATTTTCAGCAGTCATTTTAGCCATTTTAGTTCTGGTTTCGATATTAGCACTTCCAAGATGAGGTAGAATAACTGTAAAAAAAAAACCCCGTAGGACCTGTTAATGATAAAATAATGATTTACTTACCACAATTACTTAGTTTAAGTAATTCGCTGTCTAATGGTATAGGTTCAGGAACCATAACGTCTAGACCAGCTGCCCATATAGTTTTATTTTTCAGTGCTCGAATGAGAGCATCCTGATCCACAACTTCTCCTCGACTAGTATTAATAAAAACAGATGTTTTTTTCATCTTGGCAAAAGCTTCTTCGTTAAACAGTTTTGTGGTCTCAGGTGTAAGTGCTGTTGTCACCACAATAAAGTCACTTTCATGCAATAGTTTGTCGAAAGTAACTTTCTGTCCACAAAATGCAGCAGCTTCCTTCTTTTCGGTTCTACTAGTATATATAATTTTTTTGACATTGAAACTAGCTAAGCATTCAGCCACTTTGATTCCTATTCTGCCTAGTCCTACTATACCAACAGTGGATCCTGCTAATCCTGGACCACACATCCAGGTTGGAGACCACGCTGTCCATTCTCCTCTGTAAAAAATTATGGTTTTCATTTGAATGTTGCATAATAATAGATTCAAAAATAATAGACTAGCTGCTTACTTAAAAATTGCAGCATTGGCTTCAAACAATCTTCTAGATGTAGCCAAAAGTAAGGCTATAGTTAATTCAGCAGTTGCATTAGTTAAAATTCCAGGAGTATATCCAACACGAATATTTCTAGCTTTAAGAGCTTTCAGATCTAAATGATTATATCCCACTGACATGGTGCCTACTACTTTTAACTGAGGTCCTGCGACTTCCAATATCTCATCATCAATTTTATCAGTCAGCAGGCAGTATACGCCATCCACCCCTACTATTTTTTTCATCAATTCTTCACGGGGTATTGGTACTGGCTTATCCCATATTATCAGTTCGCATCTACAAATGTTAGAATATAGTATGCTGCTCTAAAGCTGCATCTGTTACTCCGATACCTACTTGTTGCTAAGTAGCTCAATTCCTATCTCAGGAATATATGGAAATGTTAGAAGAACCTTTGGTCGTCTTGCATTTTGTAAATCAGAAACTGCGCGGCTTGAAATTTTGCTTGACTCCATTCTGAATGTTTTCAAGAAGGTTACTCCAGTTCCTGCTCTAATGACACAATTGAGTCGCGATAAAAAAGCCATTTTCTAAGGTGCTGCTTTTGTAGTTTTAATGTAAAATCGCATACCTCTAATATTACATATAAGAATTACACTAATTTTATCTATGGTTACTATTTTGCTGGTGTATCTTACTTTACTACTGCCGTTTAAACAGTTTTCTTGAGCGCAACTGAATCTTTTAACCTACAACAAATGGCCAAGGAAGGCCACTATTTATTTACTACAGATTATCTCAGAAAGTACATTTAATTGACATTCTACTATACATTATTAGATTAGAACATTGAAATAAGCTTCAGACAATAAAAATTTTGTTGCTTTCGTGATCATTTATTAACAAAAATTATACATTTATTAATACTGTTGAAAATACAATAATTCAAGGAAATAACATAATACAAGACACATATGTAGGTTCATTAGAATATTTATCTCTCTCTTCTAGATAAAAACTACTGTTCACCCTGATTTCTCTTTGAAGCCAGGAAGGTGTTCTTCATTAACATAGTTACTGTCATAGGGCCAACACCTCCAGGTACTGGAGTAATGTATCCGGCAACTTCTTTTACAGCCTCAAAATCGACATCTCCTATCAATCTGGATCGCCCATCATTGTCTTTTATTCTATTAATGCCAACATCAATAACACATGCCCCAGGTTTCACCATATCCTTGCTAAGTAAACCAGGAACTCCTGCAGCCATGACAATCACATCTGCAGATTTAGTGAACCTCTTCATCTGCTCGTGTGGCGTAAATCTGTGGCAAATCGTTGTAGTCATGTCCAGAGCTCCAGTTTCACCTTTGCCATCTGCATGAAGCAGTAAAGCAATTGGTAATCCAACATGCTTAGACCGACCAACAACTACCGCATTTTTGCCAAGTGTATCTACTTTGCTTCTTAAAATTAATTCTTTTACACCCAACGCCGTTGCTGGTGCTATTCCTATTCTGTCCAGAGCAAGTTTTCCCATATTTTCAATATGGAATCCATCCACGTCTTTGGATGGTGTCACAGCACAACAAATTTCCCTTTCCTCAATATGTAATGGCAGTGGTAATTGAACTATGATCCCATCAATAGAATCATCATTGTTCAAACTCTTGATCGTCTCAATCAACTCCGTTTGACTTATATCAGTTCCAAAGGAGATCGTTTCGCTTTGAATGCCTGACAAAAAATCGTGGTATCTGAGACATGAAAAAAAAATCTGTGGACAATAATACCTATGGCTGCAGCAGCTCGAACTTTATTTCCCACGTAGGTTTTACTCGCTTGATCATCTCCCACTAATATTGCCGTCAGTTTTGGTCGCCTCTTATCAGATGCTACCCAAGCGTCGACAGAGGACTTAAGTTCCCTTCGAATTTCCTCAGCAATTGCTTTTCCATTTATTATGACAGCTGTTGAGCTGCAAAGCAATAATCAAATGAGGATACGAATCCAGATGAATAATACATTCGATTATGTTACTACGTTATGCTTACAGTGGTTTTGAAACATGCAATTCTCTGGAAGGATGTTGAGTATTTGTTATGAGAGAGAGTAGCCGGCGTGAGAACATCACTGAAAATTTTTACTTCTACTTAGAGATACGCCAATACAGGCAATGGTGAACACTGCAGTATTACTCGCAGTGTAGAATTACCAGTAATATTGTTTTGCTCGTGCAAGCTATCAGGTACCGGTCTCGGTACCACCGCATACGTTCATATTACCTTCTACCGAGTAAAATCTATAGTACCATAGCACATGTAGTGGCTACAGGTGAGACATGCGCAGGAACGACGTGGAGCGCTACAATCGCAAATGTCAAATACATTCAAAAATATGGAAACTTGCAAGATTAATCTCACAGGAGTTTTACGCAAAGTAAATGAAGCTTTGGGAAAGGATATTGTAGTAAATATAATTGAGAGTTTAAATGACGATTTGTTCATCTGTGAATTCAATATTGATTTGAATTCTTTTAATATTCAACAAAAATTTAAGTGTTACATTATTTAAATTAGCAAAGTAACTACATGCATAGATATAACAATAAATCCACTAACATAAATTGTTCCTGCGGATGAAATTTTTGGACGTAGGAAGTGATTCTTCTTCTTCTCATTATAAGTATTAACTTTGTTACCCAGGGCCATATTGATTGTTCTTAAGAGAGGATAATCGCGACCTGATTGTGAATCTAAGAAGTCATTGAGAGCTGCGCAGTTTCCACGAAAATCATCTGTATCCATGCTCCAAACCATGGCGCCAGCTAGACCCATTTTATTTATCACATCAACCTTTTCTCTGATACTTTTAGGATTGTCATATAGAATGACATTATTATCCTTGATTGCGTAAGGAGTGCCAGTTGGATCATCCCATCCACTCCTCCAGCCTTTTGATGGATTAAGCAGTTCTTCACAGATCTATAAGACACATTTATCATTGAGATACTATTCTCTGTTTTTATATTTATACTTTATAGATTCTCGTACTTCGTTATATCCCATGAAGCCATCTTCGCGAGTATAGGGTCCCTGAAATCCTTTTTCCAAAGTAGGTAGACCAACAGGACTCTCATCAGGAGAGCTGGGCAGTTTAGTCAAAATAAATGTTCTGCCATACATTGGTATACCTAGAACGATTTTTTCGGGAGGTGCACCTTCTGATAAGAGATATTGTATAGCGTCTTTCTGTAATAAAAAATAAGAAATTGTATGAATTTCGTAGGTGAATGATCTATTGAATAGGGTAGCTGAGATTTTACCAGGTTAAGGGTATCGTTGCTAGAGACAGGTGCATTAGGAAGGACTTGCTTACTCCAAGCAGCGTGGTAGTCATAAGCCATCAAGTGTATATAATCCAAATATTTGGATATTTCCGGAATATCATAACTTGTCTGCATACTGTTTCTGTCACCACTGATAGCCGCAGTCAATAGTAGCCCATGACTCTCGAATGCATCCTTTAGATCCTTTAAACAAAGATATCATTGTGAATTCTCTTTTATTTTTTTTTAAATATCTTTCTTACCCTGACAAAATACGAAAAATTTTCTTTATCCTTGTCACTTCCTCCACGACGACCGGGAAATTCCCAATCCAAGTCTAACCCATCGAAACCGTACATCCTAGAATATGAAAGAAATGTCAGAAAAATATTCGATTTACTACTAAATAATAATATCATTTACAAATCAATTCGTACTGTAAAAATTCTATGACATGTTTCACAAAGGTGCTTCTCTTTTCAGGCGAAGCAACAAGAGCCGAAAAATTCTCACTGCCTTCGTTCCAGCCTCCTATAGCCAGGGTGACTTTCAGTCCTGGATAACGTGCGCGTAATGCAGTAACTTTCTTGTATGTTCCCTCGCCGTAGTTCTCTTCTAAATCCATCCAAGGATCTAGACTCTTGATAGTCCAGGTAGTCGAATTTAAACCAGCAAAAGCATAGATCAAGTGAGTACAGTGATCAGCACGAACATCATTCACAGTGAATTTACCCTTTGTGAGTCTGTATGTGGCCCAAGAGACCATATAACAGACGACAACCTTGTCAGCTTGTCTCTTGGATCCATCTAAAATTCGAAATTCCCAAAATAAAATTTCGCGTAATGAAATTAAAATGCTTTATGTTCTCATTATGATATTGAACGTATATGAGATATGGTGCGCCTTTTATTTGATTCCAATATTTCTCACAATAAATCTCTAGGTAAACGTAAAATATTTATCAAGGTCGTATATTTGCGGTTCAATTCTATATATGTGCGCTACCAAGATACCATGAAATGTCGAGCATTCATAGATCTGGATTTTAATATATTCTGCCCCCGAATTTAATATTTTACGGCTATCATATTCGAGAGGATGAATGTGTAAGAGGAAGGAAGAGAATTTTGAGCCTACAGCCGGGAAAGCAATAATTGTCTGATACACTTATATTTTTGCTCAAGACAAAGTGATATGTTTGTCACTGTTTTTGTACAGGTTCAAAGAGACTTTCTCGTAAGCGTTGCAATGCCATTGTGTGAAAGATAGTAAAAGCAGGAAGCTAGCCCTTACTTCTATATCCATATTATGTCGATGGAAATGAAATAATAACAGTTGCTCCAATCGGAAAACAATAAATTAATAACTTACCGCGAAAAGCGTGTGCTTCAGGAAAGTTAAGTGTTAAAAATGGTATCAGTACGACGAGAAATACAGAAAGAATCATTTTCACGGGCTGTGACAGCAAGAACGGCTGTGCTGCGTTCGCCTTTCACTTTGAACTCCCCGAGCTCACCGATTCGAAAGAGAAAAAGAAATGGAAGACCGGCTTCGCGATGGAGATGGAAGTTCAAACCAGTTAGTGTCGGCTCAATGACGTTTAGTTTAAAGTAGAGTGTCGCTAACAATTAGTTCAGATTACCTTTGTTAAATTTCATTTGACTAACATAAATTATGACAAATATTGCACTTTGTTTGGTTCATATTGTTGATTATTCAAAAACAACAATACTGAACAAAGGAAGTTAAATCTAAAAATTTCAACTGCTGCTTTTCAATAGACTTCAGTTGGGGGGTGAAAAAGCAGCTGACTGATGACTTTAAATTGAAGACGATACTTTGGCAGATGACTTTGCTGATTGAAACGAAATATTATAGTACTTTATTACATAAAAAATAAGGAGAAAGCGTACATTGCTTTCAAGTTAACGGGAATAGCTATTATCCCTGGGTTCGTGTAAAGTTTGAAGATGGCGCTTGAGAACTATAAACATGTCTACAGATATGAGGTGAATGGAATCTGTATAATATCCGTCTGTTTCCAGGGTAAACCGCGTGGCAAAAATTGAATTATGCCTCTGATAATTGTAACAGGTATTCCCTGTAGTGGAAAAAGCACCAGGGCCCTGGAATTGAAGAAATACTTTGAAGACAGTCGAGGGAAGAAGGTTGAGCTTATCAGTGAAATAGATGCCATAACCAAGGCTGGATATGATAGAAATACATTCTATGCTGGTCAGTTGCTGAATGATATTATTTAGAATTATTAATTACTATTTATTAAGACTTCAATCTTCCCATTGTCAATTCAGGAAATCATTCCAAGAAACTCTTTTATTCGACTAATGGTATATCCTGTTTCAGATTCCAAAAAAGAAAAGAGTGTACGGGCCGACGTTAAGTCTCATGCCCAACGACTTCTGAATCCTGAAGACGTTCTTATTATAGATGGAAGTAATTATATAAAGGGTTATCGCTATGAGATTTACTGCATGTCGAAATTGTACAAGACACCACAGTGCACAGTACACTGTGACTTACCCATTGAACATGCACGCTTGTGGAATGAAAAACGGTCACAGGAAGAGCGATATTCCAATGAAATATTTGATGCCCTTGTAAACAGGTACTAATAGAATTTGATCGTCTGTGACGATAGTATCCTGAAACACTAATATTTCAGGTATGAATCACCAGATAGTAGAAACAGATGGGATTCGCCACTGTTTGCAGTATTACCAGAAGATGAACTCAAATTTGAGGATATCTATAGTGTCCTTTATGAGGTCAAGGCGCCAAAACCGAATTTAAGCACTCAGTGTGTCAGTATTTCATTTTCATTCTTTTCATTGACGATAAGCTAATTAATGCCAGATTTCATTGTTATGAAAATATCATTTGACTTATAGCCACCTTTATCATCTGCAAATTATCTCTATGAACTGGACAGGATAACACAAGAAGTCGTGAATGTAAGTTAGATCAAAGCTATTTGAGCTATTCTATTTAAGATCAAGAAGAGCCTAATTGTTTTAACTTCTATTTTCGTATTTGGTTAAGGCAATTTTGTCAGCAAAACGATTGGGAATTGAGAGCAACGTTAAAATACCGAACTGCGAATTAACATTGGAAAATTCCAGTGACACTTCACAGCTGGTACGACTCCGAAGGCAGTTTTTAACATACAGTAAAATGCAACAGATAGAACCTAATCAAATAGCTCTGTTATTTGTGCAGTATCTCAATAAAAGTTTATAGGACAAGAGCTGAGTCGTATTGAAATACGTCTCTAATATGAAGAAAAGAAGAGAATTGTATATCTTGCCGACCTGGCGTCGTTAACATTTTTTGATACAAAATTATATTAATTACAACAATATATAGTTAATCTAATATACATTCGAGATGTATGCGTTTTCATTACAAGGCAAGCCGTAGCTCAGCGGAGCCCAGTGAAGCTCTTCCTCTCAGGTAGTGAACAAAGTACAAACTCTCTTGAGAAATTGAATATTTCAGAAACTTATTGTTGCTGGATGTTGTTTTTTCTTCTTATTTCTCAAGAATAATTTTTGTGCGAGTCTTCAACGAGAAGAGTAATGTAAACGAAGATGCATCTTGAATATTTTGTGCTGTCACAATCCTATGTGAATTCTCCGTTAACGATGGGCTCCGTAAAACTTCAGCCGGCAGGTACATCGCTTCCTATTATAATATATTTATAATTCAGCGCTTAGTATTTCTTTTTCTTCCCTTTGTTATTTACTGAACGACAAATAATTCCCTCCCAGTTATTTCATCGTTCTTCTTCTTCCCTCATTGACTATTTCTTGGGAGGGATAAAAGAAGTTGGAAGTGCGTGGCTAATAGAGAGAGCCGTCATTACAAATGGAAATAATTGTTCGCTGCTCCCATATAATTCCGTATAACACCGGAAATCATTGCCTATTAAAGGTTTCCATAATGGAACCTTCGTTTCGCCTCCACTGTGTGGCGCATTCCAACCAGAGATCTTTTTATTAATTCTCCTGTTCCTGGATCTGCATCATCCCATTACTCTCGGAATGGGAGTGACTTTGTGTTGGAAAACTTGTATTAGAATGTGTCTGGTCGTGCGTCTCCGCTGACCGTGTTGCTCTCTTCGGCTTCCGGCAGACGAAATAGACACTGTTGTATTCGCACTGCAACATGCTGTTGATATTTTGGGCATAGCGCGTCCTAACGTGGGTCTCCTCCTTCTGAAATATTAAAAGTCAGTATGACAAGAAATATTCAAGTTTCTGTAAGAGAGAAACTGATTTGATTTTTATAGTATTATAAATTTCTTACTTCTAATTTGAAGCCAAAACCCTTGATAACTTCACGCACAACTTCATAACTGGGCTCTATCGAATCCTCCATTGGCATGTCGCTAAAGTGATAAAGTAATGGCCCTAGATTTATCCATACTCCTCCAGGTTTTAAAATTTTATAAATCGTTTCAATAAACTGCACAACATTGTTGGCACAGTCTATGAAGAAACATGTCGCGACGCAGTCCCAGTGATTATCTTCGGTGTAGACCTGAGATACATAAGGAAGAAGTTGAATGGATACAGACACTCTTTGAGTTGATGCCTACTGCACGAGATGGTCGATTAAATGATTTAGGGACGACGATAACCTCTAGGAAGTCTCCGGCTGTCATGGAAAACTGAGCATTTTCGGGAAGATCGCTGGGACTAACGTCTGGGAAAAATACTGCCTGAGTTTGATGCTCGGACAATAGATTGTTCATGTACTGATGCACCCAGGGATGAACTTGATAGACGTCCCTTTCTCTGCATCTGCAAGGTACACGCTACGTCTGTACGATGCGAATCTGGACTCGGATTTCATCCGATACGAATTTAGTTATATCGTATACAGCCAGAAAGGCTTATGGCATCTTCAGAATCTAGTAATTGCTATAATGGGTAACGTTAATGAGACTGTTTTATTGTTGCCCAATTCTTTTGAATTCCTATCACTTTATAGATGAACTACATTACTTACTTGTTGAGTACAAAATGGGATGCAAAGAGCATGAAGAGAGAAAATTCATTTCCTTGGCAGGTGTAACCACATCGTGCAATTTCATATGCGAGTCGTCCTAATCCTGCCCCAGGTACTAAAACTTGAACTTCCGATGGTGTACTAAAAGTTTATATTATTGATTGCTGGAGCACAATGAAATACATAATTGTAAATGTTATATGTACCAAAAATCCAAAGGGAACTGTCGCAGAATTTCTTCTATAATTGGCTGATAGCAGGCACGTCTTTCCTCAGCTCCTTCCCCGCTCCAATCGCGGACCAACTGTTTGATCGTAGCTTGGACCTTCTCTTGATCAGCCATTACTGGTCGCGTATTAAGCATCTGCAATCAGGTCCCCAAACTTTTCGTGTGCTAAGGAATATCACAGCCATGAGGGAGTCGGTGTGGACCAAGAAGTAGTCGAAGTCTTTGCTTAAAGTCTGAATTATTGACATAAGCCCTCAGGGATGGAAGCAGAGACATACAGGGAACAATATAATAGGTATAACCTTACAGTGTCTGTTTGAGCGTTGGTAGGGCTGACATTCTCAAAAATATGAGCAACATCTTTTATAATGAGCTTAATGATATCATCATTATTCTCAATACACCTTTTCACTTCTTGCAAGTGTTCCCTGTAATTGGAGAGCAGTTTCTGATGGTGTGGTGGAAGAGACAACAAGTAAGTCTCCGTCTTCTTGACCCGCTGCAAGGAATGAGGCCTGTGCACAAAATAATACAAGGCACATGTCACTGACAAATTTCTAATTAGAATGTTTTAGGCCACTTGCAGGACTACAAACACAGTAACCAAACACACAGAAGATAAAATAATTGCATTAAGGGTAACAATAAAAAAATAAAGACTGAGTGAGAAATATACTTTGAGACTGACTTGTAATACTTAAACGCTGATACAATCCTCAGAAAATGCTTCCTCTCCTCTTCATCTTCATAGGTGCTTTGCATATTTTTCTTGGGGTACGCATTCGCCGAAGATTCCATTTTTCCGTGGCACGCGGATGTAAAGTGCTTTAACCCGATTTTTCGCACAATATCCCACGGCACCTTGGCTATGTTTTCACCGGAGTCAATTTGAGAGATGATATACGTGTGTTGTATATCTATATATAAGTAAACTATAGGTATATATTCAATGTATTTCACTCTCGTTCGACTTCGGTGGAAACACAGCCCTTGATGTGTTTCTACGTGAAGCAGTGTCACAGGCAGCGTCCTCAATCTGCTACTAGCGATCGCTGCGATTATAAACCTGCCCGAGTGAGGGGCTAGTCACACTCGACAAACGCACGTTCCAACGTGTACTGTCGACCAATGGTAAAACGTATCCACAGGAATTTGCATTGCATTATTGGTCGAGAGTCGCGTTCGAACGCCCGTTCGGCGAGTGTGACTGGGCCCTGAGTGACATCACGATGTAGCAGATCAGTCGCAGTCGTCGGCTACCATCGCATTCATACGTATTTATAAAACCGATAACATCAGTGCAACTGAGTGCAACCCACGCGAGTATTGACCAAGGGCCTTACGTCATTTGTAGACCTCATACATAGCACTGTAATGACTTAGAATAATTAAACAGGTCTGTCATCAATACACAAGGGACCTACTGTATGTTGAAAATCTGAATGCATATTCCTCGGTGCTCCTGCTAGGAGTTATCGATTTCGTTGCACTAAAAGGCCCACCCAGAGTAATCCTAACTGCGGTGATATTTGTTTTTTTTCTGTACAATTTCTCTAATCCTCGTCACAGTTAGTATCTGACGACAGAGTGCTAGTGTTTAGTCAATTTGTCAATGAATCTCTGATGATGTCAGATGGGATTGCTCAGATTATTGGCATAATTGTGTGGATTAACATTGATATAAAGAAGGAAGGGTACAAGTAATCATATTTGTTCAATACTTCTTTAGTTTGGCCGGTTAGTTAACACAGCCGAGTATAAGCTCCATAAATAAGGGTGAAAAAAAAGGGTTGGAGACAATTGCAGGTAAAATAGGTGGCGCACGGGCTGTGGCCGGGTAGAAGTTATTACTGGGAAGGAGTTTGGGCCTTAGGCGTCCACCATTTTTAAAGGTACTCATCAGTAGCCGATGAACCGCGCTAGTGCGAGGCTCATAGCGGGAGAGTAAGGTGAACTCGAGTGTCCGATAGAACATCTCTGCTTGCGTATTATTTGAAAACTCGGCAATTCGCCTGAGTTTGTGACGAAAATAAGGCCTCTCTCTCAGGATGAGAGTGGCCTGAAGACGAGGACGACGCGGATTGTAACTCGTACGACGTATTCAGGCCACAACAGCCTAAACGAAATAGGACTAGTGAGACCGAGCGAGAGTCAATAATATATAAACATGTCCAGTGCGCCGCAAATGTCCAGCGGGCTTAGCAAGCTCAAAAAAAAACATTTTCGTGTTAAGCATCAGAAAGTCAAGCTCTTCCGTGCAAATGAACCTCTCTTGAGCGTCTTCATGTGGGGTGTCAATCACACGGTGAGCAATAACAGAGATTTCTTAGTGTGTTACTGCAAATGTCATTTATTCACTGTTGACGTTGTATTTTCCTTTCTGTTTTTTTTTTACTAATTAGAACTTTGCCTTTGGCTGCTACTAAATTAACTATGATGAAAATTACCAACTTTTCATGTTCTCGTATTGAGTAGTTTGTTTAATCTTAGAATTATATTGACTTAAGTCAAATATACATTGGACCTTATTTTTAATTCTTCATGTTGCAGATAAATGAGCTCAGTCACGTCAACATACCAGTGATGCTGTTACCTGATGACTTTAGGGCATACAGTAAATTGAAAGTAGACAATCACCTGTTCAATAAGTGAGTCTAGTTATAACAGGAATAGTAAGATAGAGTTTATCTTCTTGATATAAATTTTGTAAAGAGAACCATGGGACATATGGCCAATTCTAAATATATCACTTAATGCTAGATCTTAGACTCCCTCACTGCTTTTAATAATAGAATCAAGAAAGGCCTTTGCACAATTTGTTTCGATCAGCCAGTAGCAATAGATTTGGCATGATACCATCCACTTTCAATGTGGTACTCTTAACAAGTAACAATGTTTCCTCTAGAGAGAACATGCCATCTCACTTCAAAATCAAGGAGTATTGTCCACTGGTCTTTAGGAATTTACGCGAGAGATTTGGAATTGATGATCTGGATTACAAGGAGTCCATGACGAGGTGAGAAAGAGAGACATATTCCATTCAATTCTTAAAAGGGAATAGAATAGTGGCTTGGTTTCTATCATATCATATTGCAATATCTTATCTGGTGAGAAACTCATCGATCATTCTGATTAATCCACATCACAAGGAATAAGAAATGGCCTTTAAGCTCCAGACCTTTCTGATAACATAAGAATTCTTGCCGTTAGATGTCGGACGTTTAATCCTTCGCAAGCTAAACGGCATAAGGATTTGGCAGCGGTCACTGGAAGGAGTCGTCAATTGGTTCGACGCTCTGCCACCGTCCCTTCGATAACCCTATCCCATCCTCCTGCCGTTTCGCAAGCTCCTGTCCTTAATAAGCCACGGCGCACCTACAGTTTTAAGCCCAAGCGATTGAGGTAGATTATCTTCTTCAGACTACGACTTTGTGCGTGTCGTTTGTGGCTAACGCGACCCAATCCAACCTGACCCACAAGACACACTTGACCCAACTCCATCACAGGAGTTCTGCCCGTGAACGGATACCCATCTCCGTTGTGGATATTTTTTTGGAGTTTTGCTATCCATTCGTTCCCTCTACCATGCACGCAAGCATTTACTAACGCAATATACATATCAAAAAATAAAAAGACAATACTATAATTAATATTGGCCAATACAGCTTTCACGCACCCAGGCAAATGAACGCCCCTGAAGAAACGATTCCACATAGCCTACACTATATATTTGTCACCAGGCTACCTGGCACAAGACTAAAAGTATTCCTTAGTGTACATTGCTTGCAGGACACGTTGCTCAGTCACTATTTGTCATCCAACGAGTTTAGTGAATAATCGGCTAATATTTGTCAACGTGATATCTCAAAAGAATCCATTCTCTATATTACAGATCTCAACCAATATTAGATGACTCCTCAGGAAAGAGCTGTGCCAAGTTTTATCAATCTTACGATAAACTATTTATCATAAAGACCTTGACTAGCGAGGAAGTGGAGAGAATGCACTCCTTTCTGAAACATTACCATCCGGTAACTATAATGATCTAATCAATTCATTACATAATTCGCATTAGTTATTCGATTAGCTTATTCTTTTTCTTGGTGAATTATTTAGTATATTGTGGAGCGACATGGAAAGACCTTGTTACCTCAATATCTGGGAATGTACCGTCTCACCGTGGATGGAGTTGAGCACTATGTAGTTGCCAGTAGGAATGTATTTTCAAATCATCTTAGTACACACAAGAAGTTCGACCTCAAGGGCTCGACCGTGGACAGAGAAGCCTCGGATAAGGAAAAAGAAAAGGATCTTCCAACGTACAAAGATAATGATTTTGTCAAGGAGGGTATGAAAATCTACATCGGAGAGGAAGCCAAGGCTAAGCTTATTGAGACATTGACCGCAGACGTGGACGTTAGTATCCCTTAACAACCCTTTAGGCTTCCTGAGAATAACAAAGTGATTGCTTTGTGGATTTCCAGTTTCTTACACGACTGCATCTTATGGATTATTCTCTGCTTCTCGGTTTGCACGACTGTGCAAGGGCCGAGCAGGAGAATAGGGAACGCGCTGAAAGAGAGGATGATGAGGACAACCATGATGAGGAAGATGACAGCGAATCTGGAAGTGGTCTGGATACTCGTGGACCAATGGGAGAGTAAGAATATTATACCTTATGTATTATTACCTTACGAAGTAATAATAAGGCACGAATAAATCTGATTAAAATGGAAGTTGCAGTCGAGTGTGGGGTTGGAGCGGTGTTGGAGGAATGGCTACTCCACCGGAATCTCCACATGCAGCTTTGATGCGTGATGCCAGCCTCCAGTATGAGGATGCTATAATACCTGAACTGGACATATACGCCATACCAAGTTCAGAAGGTAAGAGAACTATAAGAGCTACAATACCCCCAGGAATCCTTTAAATAAATGTAATCTATATACATGTATCGGTTTGCTTTTATCAGGTGCGCCTACGAAGGAAATCTACTTCCTAGCAATCATCGACGTCTTGACGCATTACGGAGTGCGCAAACAGGCAGCAAAAGCAGCAAAAACTGTTAAGTACGGCGCGAATGTTGACGGGATATCAACCTGCGATCCGGAACAATATGGCAAACGGTTCATAGAGTTTATGAGCAAAGCGATAGAGTAAGAAATCCTTGAGGATAAGAAAGAGCGGGAGAGAGAGAGACAGAGATGGAGTGAGAGTGAGAGTGTGTGAACGAAAGAGAGAGAGAAAGAAAGAACGTCAAACTGGAAGAATGCTAATGGGTAATGATAATGAGAAGAATGTATGAATGAGAGAGATAAAAATATTCGAAGAAAGAATAGGACAGAATGCCGCTGTCAATCGTCCGATAATTGGCAGCGTGGCGACGCATACTCGGCTCGTGACCTTCGTTCTTGTGATTAGTTTTCTTCGTTCTCTTCTATCTTATTACCCCCTGTTTTCTTCTTCGTTTTTTCCCCTGTCTCGCCTCCGACGGCGCGAGGCTAGTTGACTTGATACTAGTTGAAATAAATGCCAGGAATGTATTATTCCTCCAGGGGAGGTTGTATGTTTGTGCGATAAGTGTTTTGGATGCATCAACGCTATTCACTGATGGCATTGATGTCAATTCGACCTGGTAATTTCATATTTTGTTGTTTTCCCTCGTTTTAGCGGTCAGACGATTAATTGAGTTGCTCGCCTGCGAATTTCTGACGCAACGAGAACGACGCACATTATCCTTTCTGATTGATTTATACAATACGTGTATATATTATTATTATCATTATTATTATTATTTATAAAAGATATTCTTGCATGATATATGTACACACGACAGGTATTCACAAGGCGCGAATGTCTACACGTCATCTACTCGCGACGCGTAAGCTCAAGACTTTTAATATTATTAGGTATCGCGAAATTCTCTGCACTGTCGAACAACAAGAGCATACTGCAACAATGGAAACTGGAATTATTGGCTGAAGGCAACGACAGCAACAATACCATAAGGGAAAGATAAATGTATTAGCTAGCTAACAGGAAAGTTTCTGCTAAAAGCAAAGGAGGAAGGTTGTATGTTTTTCCAAAAATTCAGAAATTGTGATGAGTCGTTGCATTGCGCTTTTTTACACAATCTTTACACGCCAATGTAGGAGATTTTTTCTGTATATCGAGGATATGGAGGAGGAACAGAAAATAGTAAGTACAGCGAAATAGGAGATGTTAAAAAATTCTATGCTAGACTCTTTTGGCACTTTCTTTTTACTGTCACCTTATGCGCAAACTGTTATGCTGCACCTATGGGCCAGCTTGGTATGTATTGCGCCCGTTAAATAAATATATGGAGAGAGGGTAGAAAGAAAGCGGTTGGAAGAGATAAGACAAATTTTTCTGTTGAAAACTGATGTCCGTTTTTTTTCCTAAGGAGACAAAGAATCACGGATTGACCATAATCGATGAATGCAACTGAAGAATTATAATATAATATATAATATATGTGCAAATGTTACTGTTTAAGAGCTTTGACCTATGCAGACGAGGAATGAAAAGAAAATAAATGTAACAATTTGTAAATTGATAGTCTCGATTTATTACGACTGATCGTTTTAAAGGTGCTTTTTGAGTAGTAATTCCTTTCTTTGTCTTCAATGTGTTCATAAAATTTAGAAAAATAAATAAACAGCGAATTCTATTTGACTTGATGAACATTATGTTCATTTCAATGTGCTTACCGTAAAAGATAACTTCTCACAACTTCTTTTTATGCAAGTGGACATGCATATCCCAGTGTTTTCAAACTCGAGGTCTTTTTGAATGTATTTCTCTAATCGGAGAAACGTTTTCTGGGCCTTCGGATTGGATACTATTTCGACCACTTCTTTTTCTGTTAGCAGTGGGAGATGTTTGCGTGAGACACTCCACATCATTGAAAACTACCTGAGCACCTCCACCACTTGTAGGCACAATATCTCCCTGTTAACAGAAACCGGAACGTTATTCGTTAGATCTTATTATATAACATTACAAAAGCATTTTATACATTTTTAGATACCTTGTATAGCTTAGTCTCGAGTTCGCCATCGGTATCGTGTTCCTGGGCTATTAGGCAATACTTGGAGGCACCGTCCGTGATTTCCTTAGGATCACTGAGTCGCGATACACTACGTCTTCGACGCATTAGAGGCTGTAGTATAGTTCCTACAGGTACAAGGGCACCAGGTCGATGATCCACCCACCTGTCTGCACTTTGTGATCTTCTGTATCTTGGATTTCCTACAGCAATTTTATCCTACCATATTGGGAGTATGTTAGACCTAATATTTTTGGATTGCCAGTCCTCTAATAGTGGCAACAGGAATATGGAGATGCATTACCCTCCTCGAACGCGAAACTGTACCAGCAGGTGTCCGGCAATTGGCTGTATCACCAGTGTCGCTCGTAGTGGAGGGTGGTGGTGAACTCCTGGGTATGGATGTCGATGGCATACTTCCATTGTCATCCACCAAGATTTTCTTGACAAGTTTCAATTTATTTTCCTTGTCCTTCATCTTGTTCTATAGGTGAACAAAGAGTAACAAGTTGTTTCATAAGGATAATAAGACTTGGCGAAGACGCTCAGGTAGATCGAATTTTGTTTAAATGTACCTGAAGATATTGCTGCTCCTGACGATGCTTCATCTGGAGCTCTCTGTATATCTTGTCAGTCTCTTCTTGTATTTTGTTGTTGTACTTTTGTTTCGTTCGTTGCTTCTCGATCATACGTTGATTCAGAAGCATATCTTTTTCCCGCAGCTATCAAGAGGGATGTATGTTATTAGAATATTCCTTTAGATATTACGTTATCGAGAACTTACTTCTCGTTGAAGACTTCTAATTGTTTCGTTTGCACCATTCAATTTCCTGAGGAGACTGTCTATCTGAGATTCTGTCTTGCAAACGTGACTCTCTAAGGCTGTTACCTATGAAAACTAACAGTGCTAAACGGTGTATCTTAATCTTTGCAGTTTTATTTACAGATAAGGTATTTTAATCAAATTCACCTTCTTTTTCTCTTGTGCATTGGCTGCGTTTAGAGATGCGTTTTCAATTTTAAGCGTCATAAGTTCTTGCTCAGCAGCAACGAGCATCTTTCTGAAGTCTTCCTCTAAAAAAATTTTTTTTATAGAAATTTTAGAACAAATCACAGGGAAATGGAAAAAGTAGTTGGAAATATATACGCTTTTTTTGTAAATCTGCACGCAAGATATTTCTCCTCTTTATGCGTTGTTCTAAGAAACGCATCAGCCCCGTAATGACTTGATCATTATGTGGTCCGCTGAGTTCCAACTCTGGGAATGGTCCACCAAGACTGTAGACTAAACCTAAGTCAACATCAAGTTCAGCAGCACCCGGTAGACCTTGCTTTTCCAGTCTACCACGAGCTTCTTTGAATATCTAAACACAACTCAAAAGTAGAAATACGTAAGTGTAAAAATTGGTATACCCTGTTCACATAAAATTAATTTTACTCACCCTATTGGCGTGTCTTCGGCCAGGCGTGTAACCCAAATCTATCTTTGGCGCTGAAGGCTTTGCTACTTGTACTTCCTGGGTCATCTCTGCGAATTTCATCACTTGCTGTAGGAATCACAAATAGAGGAGATTATTTGAAAAAGTTATACCTAGAAGACATATGAAAAATGTTTACATGAAATTATTTACAATCGTTTCGTCATAATCGTCGGCCCTAGGATTGACACAGACGATCATTCTGACTTGACCTTCGCCGTCAAAGTAATTTTTGAACAAATGAGTTAACTTGGAGTCCCGATAAGGCACTATCTTATTAGTACCCTGAATTTGATTTTCTCTGAGGATTTCCAAGCACGAACGAAGTGTCATTAGGGAATTATTAATATTTCCTGCCTCGCGAAGACGTTGTCC
>JARQST010000526.1:386720-470699 GCA_030142225.1 Pachycephus smyrnensis | reverse complement strand
GTAAGCGTATATCAGATTTGTGATTTTAAGAACACCGACACAGACTGTCTGTGCGATGTCCCTACCGGGCTTCCGTAGGATTCAATAGCTGCCTACTCCTGTAGCCGGCAATATCACTCAGCATGACGTTTACTGTCTATTTCCGTACCGTTATTCGTATTACAGAGAGTTTCGCGTTATGTGTGGCCAAGAGAATAAAAAGATGAGTGTCCAGGATACTGTGCAGGAACTCACTCAAGTATGCATTGAGATTCGTCAGAGTTTAGACTCTGTTAAAGATCAACATGAACGTGAAAAGATTATTTTGAGACATATAAAAGCGTATGCTGATAGTAATTTATCTATCAATGATTTTCAAAAAGGTTACACGCCCTTCCTTTATTACTCATTTTAGTTACTCTAAGGTGATATTGTGCTGTCACGATTAAAAATATTGTTTAATTTTTACTAACCGAAGTTTAAATACTTCATTCTTTGTTCAGTGTCTATCCTTTTAGAATTTACATAAGATTAGAATTCCTTGTGGTATTTTTATTTTTATTTATTGTTTTCAGGTTTGGAATGGTTCAATGTATCAGAGGGATTGTCCTTCCAAAAGCATTTATCTGGCAAATTAGTTGTCTTAGATTTCTTCACTTATTGTTGCATCAATTGCATGCATATATTACCAGACCTAGATGCGCTAGAGAAAAAATATTCTGTCAGTGATGGCTTGGTTGTGGTTAGTAATAAACTTATCATTCTATATACTACTTATTTCTATAGATTAATCCTATTATCATATATATTTCTTACAGGTAGGCGTACATAGTGCCAAGTTCACGAATGAGAAAGATTCAGCAAAGATTCTCTCTGCTGTGCAGAGATATAATATATCTCATCCTGTTGTGAACGATGCTAAACATTCAATGTGGAAAGATATGGGCATAGTGTGTTGGCCAAGTTTGGTTATCCTCGGTCCAAAAGGACAACCATTGATTGTTCTTGTTGGTGAGGGTCACAGGGATGAATTATTTCTTTATGTGAAATTGGCCTTGGCATATTTTAAATCTCTCAATCAAATATCTGAACACTCTATTCCTTTGAAACCTGCACAGCATCTTTTACCTGCATCCAGGAGCACATTGCTGTTCCCTGGGAAGGTCCATGCATTTTACAGTAGTAAAGGTGATGAAAAATTGGCAGTCTCCGACACTGGCAATAACAGGATTTTAGTTATGAATCCACAAGGAAAAGTGGAACATGTTATCGGTGGATGCTCACCAGGTTTCAAAGATGGGTCATTTAATACTGCTAGATTTAATGCACCCCAGGGTGTATTTGGTGAAGATGATATAATCTATGTGGCAGACACAGAAAATCATGCTATTAGACAGGTATTTCTATTAAGCTATGTAGTCCTCTTACCAGGTAAAATGTTTTACTACTGCAGTTCTCTAATTCATTCTGCTTTAATGCAGATCGATCTGGCCAAAAAATGTGTAACCACTCTAGCAGGAACAGGTGTACAAGGTTACGACTATTCTGGTGGAAAATTAGGTCAAGATCAACCCTTGTCTTCACCTTGGGATGTAGTAAAATATAAATCAATTATCTTCATAGCTAATGCAGGAACTCATCAAATTTGGGGATACTTTTTAGAGGACAGTACGTGGTGGACCAAGTAACTATCTTCCATACGTTTTATATACCTTTTTAGTTACAGTGTCAAAGGAAATTCTCAATTTATATAAATAATATTCATTACAAACATGTACTTCGATTTTCAGAGTGTACAACGGCAAAACTTGCGCTTCAATTGTAGGTAAAGGTAAAGAAGAAAATAGAAATAATTGCTACGCTCATGCTGCTAGTTTGGCTCAACCATCAGGATTAACCATAGCAGAGGAGTTCAGTGAACTCTATTTTGCTGACAGCGAAAGTAGTGCCCTTCGAAAGGTTGCTCTATCAAATGGAAAAGTTTCTGCTGCCTGCGGAGCAGACAAAAATCCTTCTGTAAGTATAAACGTACCCCAGCTAACAATCTATTGAATTTATTTAATGAAAATTGTCTTTAACTTCTCTAGAACCTACATTGCTTTGGCGATGTAGATGGAAAGCAGTACGAGGTCAGGTTGCAGCATCCTCTAGGCGTAGCATGGGATAAGGAAAAGAAGGTTGTCTGGCTGGCCGATACTTACAACCACAAGATTAAGAAATTCGACCCTACTACAGGAACCTGTACGACTGTTTATGGCTGTGATAAATCTACAGCCTTCAATGAGCCCAGTGGATTAGCTGTGAGCCTCAATCAAACCCAACTTTATGTTGTTGATACAAATAACCATTCCATCAAGAGTATCAATTTTGAAACTGGAGACATTCACACTGTAAGTATAAATAAATTTATCTAATTGAATTTTGATTACTTCATGTTAAAATCCATTTTTTTAGATTCCTGTTGAGCTACCAAAGGAAAAGGAAACCGATGCAGACTCCACTGAGAGTTTTTCCTCAGAGATAAACGAAGCCGGTGGTAACTTGATGATCACATTTGATTTTAAATTTACTTCCGATTTGAAAATCAATACTGAAGCTCCACAAAGATGGTCCATTGTTCTGCCTGATGGTTGGAATGCTCAGAAATTAATAGGTGATCTGAATACTCCAATATCTGTGGATGTACCAAAAATCTCTCAAAAGGTAGAGGCACAAACATTACGTATTACTTTGGATTTAGTGGTTTGCAAAACGAGTGAATGTATACCAAAGAAATTGCTAGTGAATCTTCAAGTGAAGGGGAAGCCTGACGCTCCTGGAAAAGTTTCCATCGTCCGGAAACTGAAAGTTTCTTAAGTATAGCAAAATTAAAACTAGCAGACGGCCACAAAACCATGACCTCTTCCACTCTTGGCATTATTGTAGACTTATGATATTACTTTGCTAGATGATGTCGCCATAATTAATCAAGAATATATTTTACTGAAAATAGTTTTTGTACTACTCGGAAAACTCAGAAAATCAAGCTCCTAAGTGGTGTAAATTTCTTGATTTGAAAGTTTTGACCAATCAGGGGTCTGACTTTTTAGTCGTACGACTCGTACGAATGACCTAGGAAGGCTCCCTTAATTTAGGCTTAATGAAATGACAAAGTTCTTTCATTATTTTTTAGTTTTAAATAATCGCAACTGGAAATGCTATTGAAACATTAACAATACGGCTTCGTTAGGAACTAACAAATAATTTTCCAAGAATTGTATAATAATAGTATTTTTACTATCACAAATGTTCATTTAAATCGCCTGAATTGTAAATCCACGCGGAAAATGTACCTTACAATAAAGAAACAGAATGGTAATTTCATCTGTATATTATTTATTAAAAGCCTTATAAGATGCATCGTGCGCCTGCAAACTGAGCAACCCGCGATACATCGTATTTTTCCCAAGATTACCAGCATTTGTCACACTTTTTCAAAAAGATGGCAGATATTCTAAAGAATACACAAACTAATATATAATAATATTATTGTAATTAAACTATCTAATCATCTTCACGACAAAGATTCAATGCTTAAAATCAATATCCTATAAGTACCCCGAGAAAGCATCCTTCCAAGGGTTCCAATATTTACATTTTCATTCTGGCTCGAGAATCAATATAATAAAGTATCGCAATGTAATCTTTCTGGTGGCTTGCTCTTACTCCAAGAAGACAGAAGTGAGAAAGAACGAAAAAGCAAGATATTCAAACGGCAAGAGGAAGAGAGAAAGAAAGAAAGCAAAGAAAGCTTTTGGATAAGAAACTGAAAAATAGCTATAAGGGCACACACGATCCACATGAAACAGCTCGCTGTAAATTTTACAGAAAATTCGATAGGCAATACTCATCGTTCCATACAAGGTGTCTTAAAAACAACAGCAAAACCAGAGAATCCACGCAGTGCAACAGCAACACCAATAACACCCGCGCTCGATAATTTTAACTTTAAATTCCTAAAACAATTAACAAATTAGCTCATAGACTGACAACGATTCCGTCATTTAATTTATACATCTGCAGTATTATTTATATCGCCTCTAATTAAGTGTGTGTCAATCCTAATGAGCGAACTTGCTAATTGTCCTGTACAAAGAAATTAAAGGGCTTCACGTCCCGCTGTCTTACGAATTACAAAACGAAGCCCCGGATAAGTAATACACGTACGTGCATAGTCCTCACCACGATCATTATAATAGTTAGTCTACTAAGGCCTTGTGAAATTTCACCATATACTCTTTATGCTTTCTTATCATCTTTCTCTTGTTCTTTGGAGCCATAATGCCATTAGCTGATTTATAACTCTGGCTCTTAGGATAATATCTGTCTTTACTAAATCCATACGCTAACTCCGTATTTACTGTTGTGCAGAAGTATAAATAAAATATAGTGCAGAAACTCCATTCAATAAGAATGCAGGATAAATTGATATAGAATAATTATAGTATATAATGTACTATACTACATAATGCAGTGCTTTACTGATAAAACCAGGACCTTGTTATTTCCGTCAATAGGTTTGAAAAAAACGTCCTCTTCAAGGAATCCTCATCCATCAGGAGGATTGATTATAATCCGTCTGTACTTTGATACTGGATTAGCTGGATCACATAGAACAACATCTTTATATATGTACAAATGCGTCATCAGGTATACCGAGGAGTTTTCTGGAATGATAACAATTTTATATGATATTATAACAAAAGCAAGAATTTACATCCGAATGACGGAGGGGAGTTGGACCGGAAGGATTCTCTTTTTCTTCGTTTTCTTTTAATTCTGTAGTACATTATTTCGTTCAGGCGTAGTCTTTCCTTTTCAGAGCCCCATGTCCCCTCTTTTTTTATTAATGTAAGGATCAGTCTGACAGAGAGAAAATGAGAAGAAAAAGAGAAAGAGAGGTTCATATGCGAAAAATATCCAGAAAACATTCCCTGCTAAACTTCAACGTTTCTCCGTCTTCTTCGTGAGCCAGGTTTTTTCATCTTTCTTCTTTATCATTCTTATATTTGGATTTATCTCCTTTAACGGGAATATACTTAAGTTCCAGCATTATCTTCTTTGCCTTGTTTAATAGATACGCTGAATAATTCCGATCCATAAAATTACTTGGAAGACCAAAACAATATTCACAATAATAATCCTTGATACGTTTCCATTGATGGAACATGACTGCCAATGACATTAGGAGATATACTGATACACTGATTCTCGACGATATTCTGTAAGAATTAAATATATAGAAAAATAAAAATAAAAATTACTGTTATGCTTGTATACTATATTAAGTGAGAATCTCCCTACCTCTAGGGTGGATTTATTCTATTATTCTACTCGTCGAGGAGTGGGGTTGATTTTCTTCATTGAGCTCAGCAGAGGGTTTCTCAATGGTACGAAGTGGGGGGTGCTCCTACCCCGAGTATATAATCCCCCAGGATACGATGCTTTTAGTCAAACGTAATCCTCGAGCAGCATCGACAAGTTATCAGAATTACTTTTTATTCTCTCCGCCCTAGTTCTCTCGAATTCACCGAGTTATCCTGATTATTAAGATCATGTGAGTTATCATTAAGTAATAATAACAATAACACAGCTGGCTATCGTTTTCTATAGTGTCTACACGTATAATTAATATTATCAAGTGGTCGTGTCTAGTGATTAATAGAAAGTTAAAGAGATATATTCTTTATAGTAATCACAGCAGTTATTAAAGTAAAATTACATAAGCCCAAACCTGTATTTTACAGGTGTCCCAAAATTCATACAACATTACTCATCGGCCTGGCGATGATCTTCATGATCCTCGTGTGGAGCGCAGAAGCTCAGTTGAACTTTTCCACTGGGTGGGGTAAACGGAGTCAACTTTTACCAACTGGAGGTGGCAGTTCCTCGTGTTCTAGCCAGGGTAGACCATCCTTGGAGCAGTTACTAGGACTGTACAATCTGATACAGGTATTTGTATAATATAAATGTCTATCATGTATGGAGAATATGTTTAATACGTGCTAACAATGGCTTTCATACATGGTAATATATATATTAGTTATTAATTGTTGAGTCTCTACTCTTGTATCGAACTTTCAGATGGAAGCACAGAGAATCCTGGACTGTCAAAAGTTGACTAAGTGAACCAGAAAGTGGAAAAAGAATTTGGAATAACGATGGAGACTTGCAAGCTTGGACTTGATGCGCATCAGACTATCAAGAGAATGATAACTGTAAAGATAATGTAACGTTTGAATAAAGTTTCGATGTAGTTATAAATTATACGAGAATTCAAATATATATATTAACTGAGTCCAAATTAATGTCACTTATTTGTCTGTAATATTATGGCGATACTCGCGTATTTAATGAAGATAGCAAATGATTGTATACTGTATCCAAAGTTAAAAATTCTTATAAATTCTGTATTAATATGATGCGATTTCATTTTGAGCTTTATTTTTTATTGCTACGTAAAGTTCGATATACTTATTCAAAGTGTACAGACATAGTAAGAGAGCAAACAGATAGGACGTCTTTGAGATAATATTCTGGAAAGGTTCTATTATGAAAATATATTAAATTATAAACTTCCCTTTGTGTATAATGTATGATTGAAAGATTTCAAAAGATGCAAATTCGAAAAAGAATGTAAAAGTTCATCCGGATGTGGCGCCATCTCTGAGTGAATGGCTGAAACTGGTCTGGAACCGTAAATTGGAGCAATTGACGTTTTACCAGAAGACGCGAAAATTTTATCAATATAATTTCGGTTCATGTGTCAGAAACATGATATTTTGACAGATGACATTTATTTGGAATAATCAAACACACTCATACGATTGACAGCCACTTCTCATTGATTCTCTTGCTCTTAGAATTCAGGATTTTTTTTTCTGGAGAAGAGCATAATGGATATTGCTAAATCCCTCTTTAATGTGCGTGATCATGAGGGTTATGTGGGAAAAGAAGATCATAACGTGAGAAACTTAATAAATAATTCTGAAATTCATATTCATACCTTGTTTGTAGTATGATGGTTATTTTCTGTTTTTGTTTTAGAAAAAATTGGAAACTGCTATATCCGATGATGAGTACGAATTGGATGGAACTGGCCTCGATGGAGAGGGCTTATCTCCAGCACCTGGTGGGTCATTTTCAGCTCTGACACCATCAATGTGGCCCCAGGATATATTGGCAAAGCTTAATCAACCTGACGATCCCAATTCTCAACCTGAATATCGGTAGAATGAGAATATCATTAGCATGTGGTACCTGTTGTCTTTTTGATACAAGTATAAAATTATTAATTGGAGTATTTACTTTTAAGATTCGATGAATTTGGGTTTCGAGTAGAGGAGGAAGATGGTCCTGAGCAGAGTTCAAAAAAGTTACTGGGTATTCCATTTGTTGAAGATCCTCAACACAGGTTTGTTCTCTTCAATGTATCCTTCTATGCTGCATCAAAGCCTTTAGTTCTAAATTCTTCATTGCTTCAGGCTGCAGTGGGTAGCTCTCCTTGAATTCAGTCACAACAAAGAAGTCTCGGAACTTTCCTGGCAGCACATAGACCAACGTTTACCAAGAACTGACAAACTGAGGGAAATGGTCCGTCGTGGGATACCTCACTCTCTTAGGCCACAAATTTGGATGCGGATGTCAGGTAGACAGGCAATATAGAGAATCAAAACTTCTAACGATCATTAATTATCAAATTATACACTACAGGAGCTCTCCAGAAAAACTTGGCGTCTGAAATAAGCTACAAGGACATAGTGAAAGCATCCAGCAATGACGCCTTGATGACCAGCAAGCAAATCGAGAAGGACTTGTTACGTACCATGCCAGCTAATGCCTGTTTCAGTCATCTAAATAGTACTGGAATACCAAGGCTACGAAGAGTAATGCGGGGGCTTGCTTGGCTATATCCTGACATAGGGTAAGAATTTTTCATAATTGCCAAAGAATTCTGTCTAAACACTATGGACGTTCTAGATACTGTCAAGGCACTGGAACTATGGCAGCTTCGTTGCTACTCCTACTTGAAGAAGAGGATGCATTCTGGATGATGGCCACTATCGTCGAAGACTTGCTACCAGCATCTTATTACTCCTCCACGCTTCTGGGTAATGTTCCTGAACTTTCTTCTTATTTAATACTCTTCATTTATACATACGTCTTCAGGTATCCAAGCTGATCAGAAAGTCCTCAGGACTCTGATAGCGAATTACTTGCCAGACATCGACCACGTCCTCGTGCAGCATGACATAGAACTGAGCCTCATCTCGTTACACTGGTTCTTGACATTATTCGCCTCAGTGGTGCACATGAAGATCCTCTTGAGGATCTGGGATTTATTTCTCTTCGACGGGTCCATAGTTCTGTTCCAGATCACACTTGGAATGTTAAAAATCAAAGGTAGAATATCCAATCCCTTCTAGCACTATAATTTTATTTTAGAATGATCTAAGAATCATTGAAAAATGTTGCAGAGACGGAACTAAAGCAACTTGAAAATTCGGCACAAATATTCAACGCGTTATCCGACATTCCTGGTGATATCGATGACGTAGATCAGTTACTCGAAGTCCGTCAAATTGTATTGTACAAATGAGTTGTATACCAATTATACAATACCAATTAAATATTTTAGGTGTCTCTGGAACTCAGCGGGTCTTTGACTGACGTCCTAGTTGAGACACACAGAAGAAGACACTTAGCCTATTTGATGACTGATCAGGGTGCCCTAGTTGGGAATCCTGACGCCACACCGAATTTACCTAAACAACACTTAAACAGGTATGTTATATAATTATTGAGAAAAAACGAATTAACGAATTTGCTTGATATATCTTGCTCATCCGCAGGAGACAAGTTAAACGGAACAAGTCTGTGCTGCAAACATTTTTATTTGGCGACGACAGCAGTGAGGATGATGCCAAATCAAAAAATATTCGTCAAACAGGTATGACAGTCGTCATATAATTTATGACAGTCATTAACTTATGACGGTCAACAGTTAAAAGTATCTGTCATTACTTCTAGAAATATTGGTGGATCTCAGGGAAGCAGTGCTTCAAGTAGCAAGACATTTCATTAACGTTGATCCTAAATTAAGTAACGTTACTCTAGTTGCTGATTACAACATGGAAAGTCATGCAAAAGATCATGACAATTACGTTAACGTCTCTCGCACACGAAAGAGACGTGCCAAAGCTTTGTTGGGTAATACAAAAAAAAAGCAATGAGAACTTTAAAGATATTGACATTGCTTAGCAATATTTCAGTAGATATTTTTCACAGACTTTGAAAGGCATGACGATGACGAATTGGGTTTCCGCAAGAATGACATCATTACATTAATCAGTCAGAAAGACGAGCATTGCTGGGTTGGTGAATTAAATGGATTACGAGGTTCGTATATTCAACGAAACAAAAAAATCCCTTATTATATATTCTAAATATTGCAGGTTGGTTTCCGGCAAAGTTCGTAGAATTGCTGGACGAGAGAAGCAAGCAATACACCTGCGCAGGTGATGACGCCGTCAGTGAAGCTGTGACGGATTTAGTCAGAGGTAGTTTGTGTCCTGCTGTAAAGGCAGTCCTGGAGCATGGTATGAGAAGACCCTCCTTCCTGGGAGGTCCTTGTCATCCTTGGCTCTTCATCGAGGAAGCCTCAAACAGGGAGGTCGAGAAGGATTTTAATTCTGTCTATAGTCGACTGGTTCTCTGCAAAACTTATAGACTGGACGAGGATGGAAAAGTCCTAACGCCTGAAGAGGTAGACCTGATACGTAGTGTCAATTGGTAACTGTCAACCCTGTCTTGACGACTCTTCAATCTTATATAAAATTTCAGTTACTCTATCGTTGCGTCCAATCCGTCAACTTGACACATGACAATGCCCATGCTCAGATGGATGTCAAACTACGTTCTCTAATTTGTCTTGGACTCAACGAACAAGTTCTTCACCTCTGGCTGGAGGTTTTGTGTTCCTGCGTCGAAGTAGTACAAAAGTGGTAAGTATTTTCAATCAACGTTATTGCAATGGTGTAGTAGAAAAACAGTAATTGTTTCTGTCAACAGGTATCAACCTTGGAGTTTCATAAACAGTCCAGGATGGGTACAAATAAAATGTGAGTTACGCATCCTCAGTCAGTTTGCCTTTAACTTGAATCCTGACTGGGAACTACCACCGAAAAAGGAACAGTCACAACCACTGAAGGACGGAGTGCGCGATATGCTTGTTAAACATCATCTATTTAGTTGGGATTTGTAAATTGTCATCGTCGAGGAGGTAATTGAAAACGAATATTATCTCAGCTCCAGAGAAATGTACAAAAGATTTTCAAAAGTAACGTAGACAAAGTAAAAATCTTTCATCGGTTCCGTCCCTCCATTCGTTCCATGAGCAACGTTACGTATACGCCCAGTTGATGGTCCAGTGAAGATTTGTAAGGACGGAAAGTTCTGCTAAAATTATGCTCGTATTAGAATGCATAACATTCATGGAATATCTGTAGGACATCTATGGGACGTCTGGATACTCTTAGAAGTATTTCTGGGATGTTTGTACTCTGAGAGCGTCAATGTTGCGATTAATGAAATTGTATTTCAGCAGTTTTCTATGTCATGAACCGATTATCTAAGGCAAATGCCCCTGTTACGGGCCGTGTCCCAATTCTTGACCAGGGTACCTTCACCAGTTGATAAACAGCCAATGGTTGAGCGGCGTTGGCCTGGTCACAAATAGGCGCACTCTTACGTCCTTGTTTATCCCTATGAATTTACACGGTTAAAGTGAGAGATTCTTCTTAGACGGGCCGTAATAGGAACATTTACATTATATAGATTTTATTTATTTCTTTAATTGAAGACTTTTATTTTTCACTTAAATGTATCTTTTGTCTTTAATGAGTGCTGAGCATTCTGTAAAAAATATTATGTCCATTTGCGTAATCTCTTACGATACTTGTACATATACGTACTTAGAAAATTTTGCTTAGATGGATTTGTTTTTTCTCTGAATAATATGCAGGGCGCAACGCGACGCCTTATGGTATCCTTCAGAACTGGAATTGGTTTCTGAGAGACTCGCAGTGTGCAAATTTAAGAAATTTAGAATCTAATAATTAAATTGAAAATGACTAATTAATTGAAAGGATTGTTTCTTAATAGCAAATCGGTCTCTG
Source organism: Pachycephus smyrnensis (assembly GCA_030142225.1). Taxonomy (NCBI): domain Eukaryota; kingdom Metazoa; phylum Arthropoda; class Insecta; order Hymenoptera; family Cephidae; genus Pachycephus; species Pachycephus smyrnensis. The sequence goes on along the minus strand of JARQST010000526.1, from coordinate 459,504 downwards.
AAGGATATTCGCATAACGTGATGACACTCTGTGTAGGTTTTATATTGTAATCGTTATTCTATATTGTCACTAATCATATCTAAATCTAATAAAATGATAAGGTGGATTAAACAGTTATGTAATTGTTTGGCTTAACCCGTATAAGTTGTGCGCTTAAGTTTATACTATACATATGTACAAAAATACATAATGGCTAGTACAAAGAGTCTGTCCACTGTCTTAGAAAAATTTAAGATTTCTTTTGTTTTGTGCAACAAGAATGTGTTAAATTCTCATCTAGAATTTTGATATTTAATAACTCCTCTGGATCAACCTTCGGTGGTACTTTTTCTTCTACTTTTTGAAGCATCGATAGGTCTGTTTTTAAATTGTGATCCTCGAAAGGATCTGGACATTCAGTTATCGACTTGAAGTCTATCGTACAATCACATTCTCTTTTAGCAATATATATAAAATGTAAATCCATAACATTAGTACCAGTGAGGCCAATTTTAACTAGATCTTTGCCATTCCTGAATCTACTATAAAAATTATAAGAATCACTGTTTCGTAGAGTATTCTCTGGGCGCATTCTCTCTAGTTCCATTTTCATTAAAGTCAGTGGATCGGTGTCTTCTAATTTAACTTCTATTCCGTTGTATAGAAACGTTTGAGGTATTTTATCTTGCTTCTGGGATTGCTCACTAATTTGTTTATTGCAAAGAATCTTAATTTTTGTCAGCAGATCTTGAACAGTTGCGACAACACCAGCATATCCAAAAGCTCCTGCAGCATCTGTTGGTCCATCCTGACCATCAGTACCTGCACTGAGTAATATTACTTCGTATTCTGCCAACGCAGGATTCTGATGTATTTTCGTCAACCAATCCAAAGAGAAATACAATGACAATTCCTGGTTTCTTCCACCCTTTCCTGGTCCACTGACTACAACAGTGGGCTCACCAGCTCCAATCAAAAGAATTCCTCTTACTGGGATCTGATTAATAGATCGAAAGATCTCGTCGACTTTCTCCTTAGACAATGCTAAGGTTGGGTGCTGCGAAACTTTGTTGAGAAATTCATCTTTGCTCACTGTACTTTGCAATGCCAAGCAGACTAACTCTGCAATGTCAGCATAATATTTGCTGACATCCTGAACTTGCCCTTCGACGTCGTTGCGTAAAGTTATTGGAGCCATGCCCTTCTTTAAGGACTCTTCTGCTGCAGCTTTTATAGCCAGCTGGTTGTTGGCTAGAATTATATTTTTTACATGATCAAATTGATTCTCAACTTCTTTCGAAGTCAGCACAGCCTTTAGATCCTCCTCAAGATCTTCGTAGAGCTTGAACTTTTTTAGAATTGCGATGACATCCTCCGGAGTATTCTTATTAGGAACTGTTGGACCACTTGCAATTAAATCAATAGGATCTCCAATAATATCAGATAGGACCAGAGCTATCACCGATGCTGGATAAGCTGCTTTAGCTAGACCACCGCCCTTAACCAAGGAAATGCTCTTCCTGACAATATTGAGTTCCTTTATGTCTGCTCCAGCATTTTGTAATTTCTTACAAAACTGCTGCTTGGCATCAAGCGATAATGGAGGCTTTGGAGAAAATAATAAAGCAGACCCACCTCCAGAGACCAAAACAATCAGTGTGTCTTTCTCATTCAAGGACTTCACCATTTCCATAATATCTAAAGTAGTCTTCAGGGAGTCACCATCTGGCATGTTGTTTGCTGCTCCTTCACGAAACTCCAAGGATCCCTTGAGCTTTGGAAAATTCTTAAAATCCTGAGTCTCCCAAATCTTCTCTTTAGATCCTTTAGGTACACTGATTATCCCTTTCTTCAAAGTCTCTCCCAGGATGCGTTCCAGGGCACTGGCCATTCCCATAACTGCCTTTCCAAAACCCACCAGGTACACGTCTTTCTTAATAACAAATTCTTCTTCTCCAACAAGAAGCTTACCATCTTTATATTTTATTTTATTTTCCACAATTGACCTGGGTAAAACTGCCCCAATACCAGCATTCAAGATAGCTTTAAGATCTGCTTTTACTTTATCATTAGACATTGTATGAAAGTCTTTAAACCCAACGAGGTTATTATTTCTTTGGTTACAAGACAGCTGATAAAATTTAGAAAAATGCCAAAAACACGACCGTCGAAAAACTTGCCTCAACTGACTGCCATGCAAGGAATTTAAATGAATTGATTTAATCCACATATCTTACGTAATGAAATGTGTGTAGTATGTTTATTATCAGTAATTCTCCGGAGTATACTTGATGCGCACACATGATAATGATAATCTGTAACCCGTCATGGAGGAACAGGAATGTGTTGGGGATTTCTATATTGAATAACTTGAGGAAATATCTTCTTAGATTACTAAAAGGCTGATTTCATAGATTTTATGATGCCCAGATTAGGACATATCCATTGGGTGAAATAAAAAGAATTAAGCTTAGCTTTTCTGTATGTTTTGCGTGCACAAAGGTACATATAATTTCATACTTTATTGATTTATTAATAATATTCCATTTTTTTTTATTTGTGTAAAAAGTTCAACAACATCTCGTTCTCCGTTCTAAGTACTAGAGACTTTTCAATAATGAAATAAAACAATAATTACTGCTCACACACTCTTCTAATTTTCTTCTTCTTTCGGTTAATGTTATCATAATTTTCGTTATGACAAACATCCATTCATCTGCTTTTGTAAAAAGGAAACAAGAAGATCGACGGATACGCATCATCTGGTGAAACATCTATATTGAATTATAATAAGAATAAGGTATGTGGGAAAATTGAGTGCTCCGATAAAATATCACAGTGCAAGAAATATTCCTACGAAGATAATTCCTCTTGAATTTGAATGAGTGAGAATGATTTTGCAAAAGTGAAAAAGAAAAATGCATTTCCATCGATTTAACTTCAAGCCTCCATTCATTCCAGACTTCCTACTGATTCCCTACACCCTTCGAGCCTTTCAATTCTTCTCTCATTTCTCTTACCCGATAAATAAAAAAGAAGAAATAGAAGATCCTCGTCGAATGGCCGTTCGCCAAGGAAAATAGAATTTGAGGCCACGTGATCTATATTTCCCCCCTTTGCTTTGAGCATGCACAAACACACTCCTGCAATCTGGGAGGAGAGGGAAGAAAATCTTCCATAAATATTAACACCTCGACAATTCGCCATACGCGATTCGAGAAAAATATAATGACGCACACTTTCTCTGTGCTAAATATTCACTTGTTACTCTCTCTTGCTTTGTCTCTCTCTTTTCTCTATTACTATTTTTCTTTTCGCTTCCAACGCTTGCTTTTATGGTCACGTTTTGTTCATGTTCTGCTAAATTTTGGTCGCCCACAGTAATAATCCTTACCAAATCGTTTATGCGTGAATGTCTTTTTTTACTGGTGAGAATTTTGAAAAGAAAAAGAAAACGAAAATTCAAACAGCTTGTCCTGCTCCAATCTAGACAACAAAATAGGCCGCTCGCGTAACACGATAGTGAACAAAATAACAGAGAGAATAATAATGGTGATTTAATTTAAATTAACTAAACCATTTGAGGATCGAACGTGACACGGTGTCATTCCCCTACGGTATACATTCAGTTTGGAATAATTTAACTAAATCAAGGATAGCTCCCGACAAAGTGAACGAAAAGGAGGGTAGCCTCCTCCTTGAATTTCAATAGAAAAAGATAAGGATTATGTCACTTTTCGGACTTACCCCGAGGTACAAAGAATTTGAATACACTCAGTGAGACTTTGTCCTCTTAATTGCTTTGTCTTTCTATCTGCTCCTTTTAATGAAAAAAAAGTCCAATTCGTTTTAATTCTTATTTCAATTTTTGCTATCAGTTTTGTTCCGGTCATCCCCCACTGGTTGCTTAGATCCGATTACTTTTTCTCACATAACATAAAAATAAAGAATCAATAAAATTTAGAATGTTATCACTTGCGAAGGATTCGTGCAATCGCCCACTGTCATTCTGTACATCGCCATTTCCGTGATACCGTGATAATGAACGAAGGCTGCTGCAATAACCAGCACGTGGAAGATCTGATGACTCTGGAACTGATGTAAAAGGCGGAATTAGAATGACGTAATGATGAATTTTAATAATTAACACTGAACAGTGATTGAGGCGTGAAGTTATGTTTTAAAAACTGTAAGTAGATACTCACCCAAATGTCAAACTTCCCGGGGAAGAAACGCTCGGGAACACGTAGTGCGTAGAACAAAGCACCCAGGATATACAGGCAGCCCATGAGGATAAGCCATCCTAAGGAAGCTTGACTAATGGCCTTGAACCATCCCTCTGCGACAGCGTAGTGAACAGCTGGTATTACCTGAAAGTTTATTGGTGAGAACATAAAATGTCTTCTACGAGGAAGCAGTTCCTGATATAAGCCTTACACCACTGAGACCAAAACCCATGAAGACTCCAGCACGCAGCGGCCTGTAACTGGGTTCGCCGAATCTCTCCCACAGGGAAACAACAATGCTGGTGATACCCAGGACCACGACAACGGAGAGATAAATCAATTTAGGCTGATAGTCACAGTAGAATCCATAGTACAGCCAGGGTACGAAACTGCCCATTATCAGCATTGCTATACCGCAGTAATCCAACTTGGAAAAGAGTTTGCCAACGCACTCGCTGTGGCAGTGAACGGTGTGAAAGGCGAAGGACATCCCGAGGCAGATAATCGCCCCAGCGAAGAAGGTCCCGAATACGAGCTTCTCCTCCAGTTGAATTTCGATTGGTGGTTGAGTTAGGAAGAAGATTGCTATGCCGATGAAGGCTACACAACCTAGAGAACCAACCGGAAAAGATGTCTTTGCTAAAAGTATTCCATAGGAAGAAACTGGTCCTGGAGATTATATCTACCTAGTAAATGAGTCCAGATATTTCCAGTCTCTGTATGAATACGAAAGATGCTCTTGAAACAGGCGTAGAAAGACGGTAAGGGTGGCCTGTGACCCGCGTGCAGAAAGTCGTTATCTTGCAGCCATCTAGGAAGGTTACGGAAGTGGCATTGCTTCCATGAAGCCTCCCACACCTATGTGTCAAATATAAAGTAAAAATGATTTAAGGCCCTTGGACAATATAAACAACATTTGAAAACCATAAAAATGAAACACACTACAGCTGATAATGTATATGAATCATATATGGCTCTAAGTAGAATACAGAGAATAGTAGGATATTAGCTGATCAAAAATTGACATTGATATATGTATTACGACTGTCAGTCTTGCATAGTAAATATAATTTATTGTTGTGGAATCATTTATTATTTACCTTGCGAACAAATTCTTCGGCCTGTTCTGCTGCGTTATGAGCCAGGGCACTGAGGTCAATTTCATCACTCAGAACACCAGCCTTAAGAACCTCCGTCATCTGCATAGTAAAATATGCCAGTTAATACAATATTTTAGTACAAGCAAAATAATAACACTTATTACCTCACAATCCAAAAGGTGATCATCCTCTGGAGTGGATGGCAAAGGACATCCAACTCCATCTTCCTCCTCTGCCAAGCAACTTGCATCATCATCTTCGAGGAGTTCCTTAACTTCATGCAGACCAGGTATCTCGCTACTCAGCGAGACACGGTCGCCCCAAGGTATACGATGACGTAGTCCTATATCACCCACTGAGCAAATCTCGTCATCCTTATCCTCTACAATAGCATCCTCGTAATGTGACATCTTCGTTTTATTTTATAGATTCAGATTTCCTTGCTGTCTGAAGAAAGATTCTTATAAATCTCTTGAACAATGCACATTATCTTAACAATATTATTATTATCTATAGTTCCATTAAACCTTCCTATATGTAATTATTCATTAGGTATATTAGCAACAAGTGTATTAATTATCCTTTGGAAAGTTTTATAATGAAACAGAAAAAGAGTACTATTAGACATCACAAAGGTCATCACTGAAGCATGAAACTTACTTCAAGGAAAGCTAGGACACGGTAATCAACCAAAAAGTTACTGAAGGATAAGTTTAAGCAACTGTATGACCCGTCACTGACCCATAGAAAATTTAATCAGAAAATGTTACTAACCGCAGTAGACAACACAAAATTAATATCTTATTTGAAAGTTCAAGAGGAACTACAAATTGAAGACACAACGGTAGTTCACTATCTCAACCAATCACACAACCAATACATTGACAAAAGATAACAGATACACTTCCAACGACTATATTTCACCTACACCAATGTAAATGATCCACGGCAAGGAGTGAAAGGTCAAACCAAATTACATAAGCAAATACGCTATACATAAAAGACTCATTAAGAATATTAAAGTGAATAAAAAGCCCAAGAAATCAAATAATAAAATACAAAAGCGTCAAAAGAATAAAGATGGAAAAACGAAAAACTATACAATAGTGAACAGTCAAGTCAGCTGAAGGAAATTGAGTAATGGAAGGCAGAATAATTATCACCGTATGTTCTTGATGGAAGTATGGTAACCAGGTACATAGACAATATATATAGACCTATATACTCACAATAAAAGACAAGAGCACAAACTCTTGAAGAAAACTGTTCTCTGTTATTACATTGAGGAGCAAGTCCGAGGCGATGATCTTGACGCGAGAATAGCCGTGGCAGCTAGTGGTAGCGAGCGAGCGCGAAAAAACGCTGAGCGCGAGACTTAAAAGTTACTTCAAGTGGAGAAATAAATAATACAAAAACGTCTCAGTGCAAAGAACCGAGAGCCACTAAGAACTTTCTGGCTGACTTCGTCGAAATATTTGCTCCAAAACGGAAGCTAACGGAATTAAACGGAGTTGCGCGAGCTTCCGCAGCGTACCACGTATTGTCAGCCATGTTAACGTAACGACAGAAACACGACAGAATACGAGCGAGAGCGCATTCATTGCTATTGTAAAAAATTATGACCAATGCGAATAAATTAATGCCGATTAGAATTAAATCACGAAAGGAAGCATAATGTTCACTGTTTATTTTCTACTAAATTTATTGGAGTAACGAGATGATGAAGTTTCTGTTGTTAAAACAGAGAGGATAAACATGGCTTTGCAATTTATTTAATGCTAATGCAATTCTGATGTTCTGAAGAAGCTTGTTAAGGTCCTGGAGAATATCCTAGTTAAATTAAAGTATGTATCATTCTCCAGGATAGTTGTGTCGAAGAGGGATATGCAGCGTTCATTTTTTTTCCAGGTACAAATTATGCACAACATGGACATGGAACGCAATGGCATTTACTTAAATCTACAAAGAAAATATCTCACTGTATTTTTACTGGCTATTTTTGCTGACTGGTTACAAGGACCGTACCTTTACAAGATTTATGTGACTCATAATTATGAGAAACAAGACATCTCTTTGCTTTATGTTATTGGATTTGCAAGTAGTACAGTTTTTGGAGTGATTATAGGACATGTAGCAGATCGTATTGGTAGAAAAATCCTTTCAATTTCCTACAGCGTACTCTATTCTTTATCCTGTATATCTATTTTGTCTGAACATTTTTGGATTCTTCTTATTGGACGTGCTCTTAGTGGGATATCAACCTCTATTCTCTTCTCAACCTTTGAATCCTGGTATATGAGTCAGCATATGGAAAAAAAACTACCTATGGATTGGATTGGAGCGACCTTGACCAAGGCTACTTTTTACAATGGACTATGTGCTATAGTAGCTGGAATCCTAGCATCTTTTGTAGCTGTTAATTTAAATCTGGGTCCATCCGGGCCATTTATAATAGCTATTCCCATCCTGATAGCTTCAGGTATCCTTTGCGCCATCTCCTGGGATGAGAGTGGCGAGAACTTTCAAAAACTTGCTCAAAGTTCCTGGACAGATGGAATCTGGCTGATTTTCACAAGAAGTAATAGAATCCTCTTGTACTTGGGTGCTGTGCAAGCACTTTTTGAGACTTGCATATACATTTTTGTATTTCTTTGGACTCCAGTATTGGAACCACTCAATCCCAGACATGGAATTATCTTTAGTATCTTTATGCTCTGCATAATGCTAGGTAGTTTCTTGAATTCCACTTTATACACAAAGTACAAAATTTCTAGAGACTATCTTCTGAAGCTTAGTATTATTCTGGGACTCTGTAGTATTTTCCTGTGCCTCATTGGTACTATTCTCCAGGGCAGTCATGAGATTTTGGGTAGCAAAATTTGCCTTGTTGCTTTTCTTGCATATGAAGTCTCCATTGGAATATATTATCCTGCCATCGGGTATCTGAGAGGTGTAGTTTTTCCAGAATCTCACAGAGCATGTATTTCCAATTGGTTTAGAGTACCTTCCAATCTATTGACATGTTTGATTCTAATGTACATTAGAAACAATATTCCACAAAACTATTTAGTATTTTCCATTAGTTTTGTAACTCTGGCCGTTGGAACAACCTGTAGTTTCAAATTTGCCAAACTTTACAGAAGATATATCGAAGCGGGTGATCACACAATTCTTGTATGAAGATGTATAATCAAATTTCACAACTTTGGTGCTACAAGAAAATGGTTTATAATCAATCACTTGACGTCAAGATTGTATAATATATTATACAAGTACGAAAGGTGCCTATTAATATTTATACATTTTTATTTATTTGGATACTTCTATGTGCAGAAATAAAACGCACAAGTTTATTCTATATTGTCTCCTTTCTTTCTCCTTCAATATTCTTGTCATAATTTGTGTCTTAAAGAGGGGATATGCTGTACAGTTACAGTATGTATAGCATTAAGTGGCAATGAACTTAACCAAGTATGGTATCCAAAGTAGTGTTTCCAGGCAAAACTTTCTATGTAGCAGCCACTGTGTGAAGAGTTTTACCACATTATCAGAAAATGAGCATGTAAATCAAATATTTTAAAATGAGTTACGATAGACGTAAGTACAATCTAAAGAGACAATTATTTATTAACCTTGTGACCTGAAGTTTGAAACCTAAGTCTCAATTGCGACTTCGTTTGTTTTATTCAGCTCCCATTTTCTTAATTTTCAAAATTCATTGTACAGAAGTACTTGTGAAATGCTCACGTTTACAAGAAAATGCAAAAGATTAGGAACACTCATTACACCGAGAAAGAGAATGATGAAAGCGAAGAATATTCATTATTTTGTTGTACTAATTGTCCTCTAATTCACTCTGATTTTGGCTACAAACTCAGTTCACTATCTTCCTTAGAACATGTTCAAGGTTTTTAATATCTATGAATGAACAATAATTGTATTATTTTTATATGACAATATATAATGGACATTATTCATAGTGTTTGTTCTTTAATATTGAATAGAGATACTGACAGAGGACTGTCCTCTGACAAAGGACAAGAGCAGCCAGTTTAAACTAAGTGCATGCTGTGGAGGTGGACTGAAAATCATTGTCTCTTCTTTTATTATATTGACCGTAGCTGTTACTGCAGCTCTAATATTTCAGTTACTGTATTCAAATAATGTATCGCAGGTAACATGTTTGAATTCTTAATTAGACAAACACGTTGCCTGTGTATAATGTTTCCTTTATGCTTCTAGAGTATCGCAGGAGTTCATGGTGCTGTTGCTACAGACTACACAAATTGTTCACAAATAGGAACAACAATTTTAAGAAAAGGTGGCAATGCAGTAGATGCTGCAGTGGCTGCTACTCTATGTATGACTGTGGTAGCACCAGAGAAAACAGGGCTTGGAGGGTGAGAACATAATTTGATGATTCTTTTGAGAGTTCATAGCTGAAGAAAGTTATACTTTTCTTAGGGGAGGCTACGTGATGATTTATAACCAGAGAGATCAAACCGACCCCTTGATTATAGATTTTGCCAATAACACAGTCTCAGGTTCGTATGAGAAATACAAGCTATTTTTTCTATGTGAATTTTTCCTAATGAGATTCATTTTATACGCAGGTTTCTTCGCTGCGAGAAACATGAGAATCCCTGCTCTATTGCGTGGCTTAGAATTTGCACAAACTTCACGCGGAAATTTGCCATGGTACGAAGTTGTAAAGCCTTCAGCAGACTTGGCTAGGACTGGATTTGTTGTCTCAAGGGAATTTGTATACGAAATTTCCAAAAATAAGGAATATGCAAATCTCTACGGTCCCATTAATCCTGGAGAGATTCTGATGCTACCTACATTGGCCCAAACTCTGGATGCCGTGGCAGAATTCGGTGCTGATGGTAATTAAGAATACCAGCATCCCATTATTAATATTATTTCTTGCAGTACTACAAAACTTCATTCTCTTAAATCCTTTTATGCGTAACATCAGTATTCTACAATGGAACTGTAGCCAGGAAGTTTGTACAGGACGCATTGGTACCTGAATATCTTCTACGGGAGTTAGCCCTGTATAAACCGGAAGTAACAGTGGCAAGAAAAACTAGTTTCTACGGTTACACCATATATTATCCACCACGTGCTTTACCGCTAGAACAGACCCTGGAGGCCTTGGGGAACTTAAAAATTTCGGAGCAGAATTCATCCTCTTTGAATTCTCAAATCCTGGTGGCCCATACATTGGTCCTATCGAATTTTGTATATTCCAAAGTCGATCCCAGTGGTACGTATGAAGTTTTAATTTGACAAAAAATACTAAATGAGCCAGAGATAATAATTGTTACAGCTGAAAGTCAACGGTACGCCAGTGTAGTCGCTATGGATTGGCAAGATACATACGTCTCAGTAGTAACGTGAGTACATAAAAAAGGGTTATGTAATAAATAAATAAAATACTTTTTTGATCTTCTGTACTAATAAAAAATTTCACATTCAGAGGACTGAGTGCTCCCCTTGGCCTGGCGCACTTGTCAGCCGCTGGCTTCCTTCTGGATAGCACAGGACCCGGAAATACCCTGTCTTCTTTTGCTCCTATGGTCTTCCGGGATGAATTGTCCATCTGCGGCCTCCGAGGTGTCTTCGGCGGCGACGATCCCACCGTCATCGGGGAATTACTGTCCAACCTCCTAATTTATAGGATGAATGTTTCCACCGCTGTAGAATATCCACGGTAAGTCTCATCCTGATCATCACACGATGACGGAAACACTCTAATTAAAATCATTGCGGTTGTTCAAACAATATTATCCTTTGTAGATATTACTTGAGATCCGACGGTATAGCTATCGAAAGCGACGAAAGGCACTCCGTGGATACAATGCTCCGGATACACCTAGACACTATTGTTAATTTATCCAAGACCGACGCCAGTCTTATTTCCAAGAGTGTGAACGCCATCACGAAGCGCAAGGACTCCATGACGAGTCATTCGGATAGCCGGGGCGGTGCCCTGGCTTCAAGATATTAAAATGATCTGACGAATAGAACTATTGAAACATCAGCAGATGATTTTTATTAACGAGATACGTAAGGCGAACGCTTACATTTAATACTGAAGTATCGATTTATAGTATTTCTACCGGGTGTATCGCATCATCAGGACGTTCCCCAGGTCTTGAATTGCTTTTGGAAAACCGAGTAAAAAATATAAATACACCGCTTACAGACGTACTCCTAGATGAAGCAATACAGCCTGTATTGGGTAATATATTTTTTAGAAATGATTTTACATTTTATACTATATTGTACAATATACAATAAATTCTTTGTACACGTCACAACAATGTTGCCTTGATTGATAGCAATTTAAATTTAATTAAAATTATATTTTAAGTTGTTGATATTTGTGCTGGGTGTGGATTTTCTCCATGTCCATTTGTTTAATCCTGGCGTAGGCAGCACTGCCTCCAAGAACAATAACGTTACTAGTCCACCAGAGTACTGGCTTGTGTTCTTGGAACCAGTAGCTTGCTAGGACGGTTTGTGCACAAGCTTTGGCAGTACCACTGATATTGTGCGTTAACGGGGAAGTCACTTTGATTTGTAAAGTAGTTACGTATCCTATAGCGAATCCACACAGTCCACCGATAGTCATCACGAACCAGAAAAATGGTTCGTACAGTTTATCATAATTATAAACAACAATATGTTCACCACTTATTAGCATTAATGGAAGAAATAGTACAATGCTGTAAATATTATTGTAGTAGGATAGTAACCAGATTTCCTGATTCACTAGGGGTAGTATCCTCTTCGTGTATATTGAGTACAGAGACAGAGTCAATGATCCGAGGACACCAAAGAATGTACCAAGGATTGATAATGATCCAGCAACATTCTCTTGGTCCACTCCTAGCCAAAAACCCATAATAATGACTCCACAGCATACTATACAGCCTGTTGAAGTCTTCTGTCCTGCATTTCATTATAGAGAGTAATGTAATCATAAGGTTTGAAAGTATCAAACTTACCAAGAATGGCATAAGTGAATATAACATTGAACACTGTTGTCAATGAACGTCCTATGTAATAAAATGCAACGCCTACATATTTAAGGCACAAATTGTTGCTAGCTATCATCCCAGTGAATAGCAGAGAAAGAGGCAAGATCTGAAAAGCAATTATCGTAAGTATGTTTTGCAGTAAACACCACTACGTTATTCATTACACCTTCTTTGCTGTCTCCAAATTGTAAGGATGTCCCTTGGGGAAGGTAACGTAATTTGGATACCATCGCGAAAGTCCACTCAGAACTGTGCATATAACGGCACTGACAATGCACTGAAACCATGTAACAAACAATGGGGCATCCAAATTGACAGTGGAACTGGATAACAAAGCTTTATTGACGAACACTGTCAAAATTGATGTGACCCTGAAACAATAGAATCAGTAAATAATGACACTACAATAATTGATAGTTATGGACATAACTTATATATTCTGTCAAATAATTATTTAGATTGTTTTATAGCTAATAATACATAACAAATTACACAAATGTATAACCTAACTTACCAGTAAGCCGCAACTACTAAAGTTATATTAATATATTTTGACAGAAGACTTCCATCAGACGACATTATTACTAATAGTTGTAATACCTCACGGTCAAGTCATTCTTATCATTGACACGTATATTGTTTTAGCTGAGAGTTAATTGATAAGAAAGCACGTTAGGGTGACATTTTCTCGTGTAGGGACTTTTCCTTGATCTATATTATTGGTAACGAAAATTTAGTGTCCTCGTGTAGAATAAAAAAATATTTCTTCAACAATACATACTAATTATTATTTAAGCTAATTCACAATAATTTTGAAATATTGGCCTTAGGTTCTTTCGCGTTACCTACACTTAATGAAAAGTGCAGAAGGTGTAGGTAATGCGCACAAACTTGTGATTTTCAAAGAAAACAAGCCATAAAAAAAGTTACTCAATTTCCTGAGACTAAACTAAAATAACATACTGTCAGTACAGAGCATGGACAATAAACTAGATAATAAGATTGACACAGCTTGCAGAGTACTTTCTCAAGAAGCTTCAGGTTTGTTGTAACTAAATAGAATAATAAATAGTATATCATTTCTTTTCATACAACACATTACTCTCCTTTCAATTAACTTTACTTGTTACATATATTGATTGGCAAAAAGCAATTCTTCCATTCTTGTTTTACAGTATCTCTTACTTTGTAGAACTTTATTTGTCGGATCAGGTTGCAGAAGTATCAGAGGGCATAACACCCTTGACTTTTTACCGAGAATACGTATCCAAAAACATACCCCTATTGATAAAGGGTGGTACAAGCCAATGGCCAGCTACAAGAAAATGGAGCATACCATACTTTCAGAAAATTCTTGGAGACAAGGAAGTAACAGTAGCTGTCACACCGAATGGATATGCAGATGCAATAGCACAATCAAATGATTTCAATGGAGAGTCTATCGAATACTTTGTGATGCCTGAGGAACGTCAAATGACAATGTCTAAATTTCTAGATACTCTGGAAAATCCTCAAGCAGGAAGTGTATTTTACATACAAAGACAGAACTCAAATTTCACAGAAGATTTTCCAGAATTAGTTTCAGACGTTTATCCTGACATATCTTGGGCAACAGAATCATTCGGTAAGCTTCCTGATGCTGTAAACATTTGGATGGGTGATGAGCGTGCTGTTACTTCAAGTTAGTACAAATTCCATTGCTCCATAATACTATGCAAACACAATTTTAAAAGATTTTACCATTTTTGCAGTGCACAAGGATCCTTATGAAAATATCTACTGTGTCATATCCGGTGAGAAGGAATTCCTTTTACATCCCCCAACAGACAGACCTTATATTCCTTATGGAAAGTATCCCCCAGCTGTCTACAAGGAGTCATCACCTGGCCAATGGAGAATAAATCCAATAAATATAGATACCCCAGAACTTCTCCAGGATTCACAGTCAGTTAACAAGGAATCAAATCTAGTTCCTTGGATATGCGTGGATCCTTTGCATCCCGACTACACAAGGTTTGTGCCACGAGAACTAAGAGACTCAAATAATTCTTCAGGATACCTGTTGCTATTTATTTCCTGCAGGTATCCCAAATACAAAAATACAAGAAGTCTAAGGGTCAAAGTACAAGAGGGTGATATGCTCTATCTGCCATCATTGTGGTTTCACCACGTCTGCCAATCCCACGCCTGCATAGCATTGAATTACTGGTACGATATGGAGTACGACATAAAGTATGCGTACTTCAAGGCCTTGGAGACGCTTTGCGAATAAATGAATAAACAAGAATTGTCCAAAAATAATCCCCTAAAACAAAAGACATACCAAGTCGTGATATACCTATAGAGCAAGAGACACAAGAGGAACTTCCGGTTATCGCGTTGAGTTCCGTTATCGTCAATAGAAACGACATCGTGTTTATTCATGCACTGTCATTCTACAGGGGATTCATTAAAGTAAATTATACAATTTATTTTATATCGATCTCGCACGTCCCGAGTCCACTGAAGAAAATGCAATTAGTCCGTAAAACTGACCCCGTCGCGTACGCGGAAGTCAAGCGATATCATCGTCGTCGTTCAGGACCCTGGAGTTATGATGATAGCCCCTCTTGGTCCCGTAACTCCCAGAGTGCTGAGTCTCGTACATCTTCCTGTTCTCTAGGTAACGCCTGTAGTTGTTCTCGCGCTTGCGACGTTGTTCCTCGGCCTGCTGGCGCAGCTTCTCCGGGTTCATATGGGTGGTGACCATGTGTCTCGTCAAAGAACTCATGAACTTGTAGGTTATACCGCAGACGTCGCAGGAGAGTATCTCCTCGTTGGCTCCTTGCTGTGAACAGAAGACATGCAGATGGTTAGGAACCCGATACACCGTCTAGTCACCTCGAGCGAACATGGGTATCGGGTAAACTCCTTATGTTCGACGTACTTGCTGGTGCACCATCATGTGCCGCTGCAAATTGTTCAACCGATTAAACTCCCGACCACACACCTCGCAGTCGAACTTCTTGTCCGGGTCGTGATTCTTCTTGTGAAGATTGAGATCGCTCGCGTGCATGAAGGACTTGTGGCAGATGTCGCAGGTATGGGTCCTTTGATCACCAGCCAGGTGAGACTGCTCGTGCTTAGCCAGACTAGCCTTCTCCAGGAAGCGTCGACCACAGTAGATACAGGGCAACGGCCGCGACTGAGGATTGTGCAGAGTAAGGTGCCTGCGAAGTGCCGTCGACGTGGGGAAGTTTTTGTGACACTCCAGACACTGGAAAGGACGATCCCCGGTGTGGGTCTTGCGATGACGCGCCAGGGAATTTTGATCCGGGTATCTGGAAGTTTATGAATAATTAGAAAGACCGTTGAATCCGGACCTAGAGACCGGTAGATATTTTAAGACGTACCTCTTAGGACAGAGGTCGCAGGGGAAGTTTCTGGTAGTGATGTCCTCCTCTCTTGCGTGTTTTAGTCTGTTGTGTCGTAACAACTGGAAGGACGTCTTGAAGGATTTGTTACAGATTTCGCATTTGAGAGTATCCGTGGTGGGGATTATCACTTGGGTCCTCTTTTGGCCGTGCTCATCCTCGGAGATGATTAGGGATATTGTCACGGTATTGTCCTCGTTGTCCATTTCGCTGAGCGAGGAAGTTGGGATGATCGAGCCCTGGAATTATAAAATAAATAAGTTTTGAAACATAGATAAGAAGAACAAGCAGATAATTTATTATTTGATAAGTACTTGTTTATCTTCTGTGTTATTTCGATATTCCATGTCACCCGCTGTACAATTTCCATCATCTGATGACCTGGAGTTCTGTGTCTGATGACTCTGACTCTCCTGGCTATCTTGGTCATCGCTGCTAGCCTCGGCAATTGCGTAGTTCCCGTCAGCAGTCAAGTAAACAGGCTGCAACGTTCCTGTGTCATCCTTGAAATAAAGTTGACCGTCTTCATCCTCGTGGAGGAAGATCTGATCCTGAGAATTTTCTTCTTCCTGCTGCTGCTGTTGCTGGCTACCTTCTTCCTGACTCGCTGTTTCCCAGCCTTCTTGTTCCATCACAACACCTTCGTATTGATACTGCTCATTATCATTCACAGAATGTGCCACGTAGAGGGTTTGCATTTCTTCTCCTTCGTAGTAAATGGTCCCTTCAACGGGAATTGCATTGTCCTCTATCTGATCGACCTGGAGAATACAGTTAATATAACAGACATCTCAAAACATAACATACAAAAATTATATTGGACATACCTTAATAAATCTGGCACCAGAATTTTTCTCTTCTTGACCCTTTGAAGAATTAACTGACTTCTTCGAACCTAGTACAGTATAAACCAGATTATTCTCTGTATTCTTAACTATCTCATGGCCATTATTCTCCTCACTGGCAGCATCGGTCATACTGTGATCGTAATCAAGAATCATTCCAGATTTGTCTGCCTTCAAAATGACTTCTTCGGCAGAGGAAGTTGCAGTGTTCTCGGAATTAAGCATATTTACAGACTTTTTACTAATAGTGTACATTTTCTTGTTGTTCTTTAGCTCAATTTGACTCATCTCATTATTATGTTGCCTTGATTCGGACTCATCAGCATCCTCATCTTCCCAATCTTCATCAACATCGTAGGTAACATGCTGCTTTTCAACCTTGGAGGTTCCATTATCCAACTGTTTCTGGGCAGACTTCTTAGCAAGTTCCTTGCCCGAGCTATAAACTTTTCTATATTTTCCCGACTCTTCAGACTGCACTTTAGCATGCATCTCTGTTGTACTATTTTCTGCAGATTTATCAGCACTCTCATTGCTATTTTCTAAGTCATGTTGCTCCTCCTCATCTACATCCTCTTCAACCTCTTCGATTTCTTCAATAATCTCCACAATCTCTTCAACCTCTTCATCCGCTTCCTCTTCAGCAGCTTCCGATTCAAAAATTATTTCTTCACCCTCCTCAGCCTGGTTCAATATCTCTCCCAGGTCCTTCACTTCGATCACTTCAACCTCCATAGTGATCTATCCTGTACAAGACATACAAATTTCAAACAATTACTACTTAGGCAGTAGCAACACCACAAAATACCTCAGGTACACAAAATTGAACAATACTTCTACAGAACCACTCCCAATCTAAGAATACAGAAGTAAAAATGATTTCAAGAGGAATGCAACATCCTACAATAATCTCGATCGCACCTGCTCCGAAAGTGCATAATAAGCAGAAGTTGAAATAAATAAAAGCCACATAGATACCCTGTAAAGGTTAATGGAGTCGTAATCTATTCTAACAGGAAACTCTCCTACGATCTGTGCATTCAAGTAGACAGGGCTGCCGAATCGGACCCGTCGAATGTTTAAGAAATTGATGAAAATCCTGAGCCAGGATGTGGCCAGTAATAAAACAAAACATATGCACAGTATCTATTCCTCTCAAGTGTTATTTCAATTTATATATTCGTTCTGAAACGCGGTAGGAACCAGTCGGTACGAGAATGCCATGCATTTATCAACGGATAGCAAAATGGCCACTGCCCGGGAGGGAAACCCTCGAGCCAGAATTGTGAGGACTATTACAAAGATAATGAAATTATAAGAATAAATGAATTGTTAAAATTACATGCGTTACATACCAATAGATACACGGAATTCGAGGGAAATAGCCAGAATGCCAAGAGTGCCGCAGAAAAATAATATATTTGCTCGGTCGATACGCGTCAGCGTGCAGTTCCTCTTGGAGCGAGTGACGCCACCTTTGAATGCTAGGCGCACACGCATTGGAGCAAAATAAAATTCCCCAGACCAATCAGAGACAGTTATCCCCACCATCGGTATGAATACAATTTCTAACCTAAAAGTGAGATAGCTGTCAAACTACGCAGTTTAATTGTAATATCTTAGAGAAAATGCTGATGATTTTTTTAATCTGTATTTTGGCGTGCTTCGAGCGAGCAGCCGCATCGAATAGTTTCGATTTCGGAGACACACTGGCCCTGATATTGGGCCTTATAATAGGGATCGTTGGATTTTTCGCATGTATGGGAGCGTACGCTAGGAAAAAAAATCGCTTTGATTCACTCTAATATACAATATTTACAGTACCTCTCACGGGTAGGTACTTTCATTATTGATAATGTTTTATTGACTCTGGTACGCAATTTCCAATTTTCCAATTATCCTAGAGATTTGGCTCTATTGACAATACTGAGGACAGTGTCACTTTCCTTGAGGATTACTGGCTAATCGAATACTTCACCAAGAGAAGGATATTTCAGGACAGTTTCTTCACTTTTACTTACAAGCGCAACATCAAATTATTTCTCTACAATTTCGACAACCAAGTGCGAGCCAGGTATTCCATTAATGTTGACAGTGTCTCTTAGTATGACTGAAGGAATGTAATGGCAGAGAAATTAAAGAAGTCTAGCCCTGAGTGGGGAAGAACTGTAATATGTATGACAAATGAGGGTAATTTTCCATTAAAATAAGAGTAAGAGAATAAGTAATGTTTCATTATCTATTTTTAATTTCCACAAAGCTCGATTGTAATTCAATGATAATCAATCGCTCATAATAAATGGGTACCCCTTTCATTGAATGTTTATTGAACTCTCTCCGTCTTTGTTACAGCCTGTGTCGTGCGATCGTCATTCATTTTCAATTCTAATATATTTTTCTCCTGATTCCTTCTCTGATTCGCTGCCTCTCGTCTTACAATCCACACTTATTCGCATAACTTTTATTCTCTTAAGCTTTAAGTTTTTCTCTTTCTCTATCGCTTATAGCACAGACAGAAAAAAAGTTTAATTCATATTAACGCACGTGCAAAGGGAGGCGGTTCTCAGAGGTTGATGCACTTGTTATTTCTGACAATGATATAATGGCTACTCGAGCCCATCTGTACTACCATCATTCTCTTTATCCTATCCACTTCACATTATCCACAGCTTCTCTAGTCATCCTCATAATTTCTCTCATCCTATCCATTTCATGCGTGGCACTTTCCTGCCAATTCCTCTGCCCTTAATTTTTACTATACGAGTCTTCAGGGACAGATGTTACGTATGACAAGATTGAACCTATAGGAGGCGTTTGCTCAGGAAAAGTCAAGAGAGACAAAAAATATATATATGTTTGTATACATATGCATTGTATTGTTGAAGGATAAGAAACAGATTTTCTCTCTCTTTTTCACTTTCTTGTTCTAACATATAATATTCATCAGCTGCGAAAGGACACGTAAAGACTTCTGAGCTAAGCACGTGTGTACATCGACTGGAGCTGGTAGGACTCATCTTCCTTAATCAAATTACAATTAATTCAAAGACAAAGAAGAGGAGAAACACGATCAAGTATAGGAACGACAAGGAGAACAACAAAGTATTACAAAGACAAAGAAAGGACATAAGGCCAAAAATCCAGAAGGAACCATAATAAAGAACCTAAAGCGTCTGCGTTACATTTAAGGATGAGTTATGAGTTTAGTTCCACGTGGTACATTGTATCCTGGGGATGCCCTCTAACCAGCTCATATATATATATATCTATTTCATCCATCATATTGCCACGGTACAGTATATCAATTTCTACATAAGCGGGGATATGTCCGCCAATCGAGAGTTGTCTCCAGATACAGACGCACGTGTTTCTGTGTCATTTATTATTACCTCTTACGTATACAATATATATATATATATATTTATTATGTATATATATATGTGTGTACTAGGTAGCTAGCACTCCAAGCTCCAGACGATTCATATCTCTATCATCCTTGATTCTCGGACTGACAAAATCCGAGCACGCCTTTCTTTTATTTGGTTCTTTTTGACTAACTGGCCGACGGTACCGGTTCTCGCAAGCTCCTCGCATCGACCATCCTAACAAGAACCGTGCAAACTCTTCTACAAGAACGCAGGAGGAAGCATCTCGGTCCTTGAGCATTATCATTACGATAACCGACAGCCTCCTCGGCTACAAGAGTTTACGATGACTCTCGTCTATAAACGCTCACCTGCACTCTGGACCGAGGAGTTCCTCGTCCAACGCACGTAGAACGTCCGACTTCTGTATGGCTTACGCACTGCGAATTCTATATATCCTGGGAGTCGTGGTCGGGTAACAACAACGTCAGGAACATCGTCTACGTCCTGTGATGTCGAGTCTTAAAATAACTTCAAAGGTTGTATATTGTTTAGGTACGCGGAATGAGTCCTCGACGATGTTCACCAGGTTGGTCGTGACTCCTCGACGCTTTGTAACTCCCGTAACATCCTACCTTAAGCAACTCCAGCTCTCGCAACAGACAGACAAACATTTTCTTTCAGCCCGTCTCTCTCTCTCTCTCTCACTCTCACGCACTCTTTCATTCTCTTTTAATCAAACGATTCTTAACATCGTGTATCTCTTCTTTACTTCTTCATTTTATTACTCTCTCCAATCACATCTTACTATTCCACTTCTTGTTTATCGTCGCCCCCATTCTTTTTACCTAATCAGTCTTTGTTAATTGTCCCAAAGCCCATCGAAACCTACGGCCGCTCGTACATATATTATCCCTTCGATCGGTCGGTATTTTTTTATCGTTCGGCACCAGGTTAGACTCTGGTCACGAGGACTCCTGGTTATTCGCCGTAATGGCGTCGCCGGGAACGTCCTAACGGTATCCACGCTAATTTAAATCTTATTCGTCGGCATCGTATTACACCCTAGGATAATCTAAAATCACGTTTATAATCTGTACAAATACAGCGTCTCGCGGGCAGTTCGTCGCACAACGTTCAGGAGCAGGGCCGTGGATATTGTCCAGGGTGAGACGAGAAAACGAGAACGAGAGTAGCGTAAAGCCCTTTGGCTATAGGTAACAATTTTTCGTTCGTGTATACGTCGCACCGCGATACGACGAAGACGACGACAATGCTGAATATAAATAGAGCAGCGAGACTCGAAATAAACAAGTATTCGAAAAAGCCCCGCGAATAATCCTTTGCCATTGCAAGTTAACTAGTGCACAGTTTATTCTGTTTACTCTCGGTATCGTAGCTCGCTCTCGTGTTCGGAAAACCCTGACGCGCCGTCGAGCGTCTTCCTCTGGTAGTGTATATATAGTCGCGAGGCTGGGCGAAAGGGCGCAGAGAGGATAATTAAATAAATGACCCGCCGTAGTCGGGACGAAACAAGCCGCAAGCTGATCATCTGGCCGACTAATAATTCTTAATTAATAATTTTTACCTAATTACAACGAACGAATGTCCTTAGCCACGCCGAATTCTATTATAATTGAAATAGCCCATAGACGGGTGTAGACTTCTCTCACATTTCTCTCTCTCTTTCTTTCTCTCTAATTTCACTTTTATAAAAACCTTTGCTACCTCTCTTTCTCTCTCTCTCTCTCTCGTACTCTCTCTGTCTCTCTCTGTCTCTCTCTCTCTCTTACCATAATATGTGTGTGTGTATATATATATTCCTGTAAAAAGAACTCACGACAAAGAACTGTACCAGCAAGAATATGAAAGAAACAAAGTTCTGAATGAGAATATATATATGGGGGGAGAGAGAGAGAGAGAGAGAATTAAAAAATATACATATATAATTTTTTTTTCACTTCTCCGTGCAGAGTACGATGTCGTTTACGAAATCTCCTTAATCGCTACGCGCACTATACTCAATTTTGACACTCCAAGCAGCATCCACTGTTTCCTACACTATCATCATCAATCCCATATCTGGTCGATCAAACAGCTGTCTGATATAAGCCCTTCCGTACGGTAAGAACATTGAAAAATTCTAGTGTTTGTAATGTGTGTAATGTAAAAGTTAGAAAAAAAAAAGAGTCTTACAAAGTATAGGGAGGAACGCGCTAACCGAAGTATTTATATCCGTAATAGTATAGTAGATAGTATAGAGTATAGTGTTGTGTAGTAGCGGATAGTACGTAATATAGTAGTGGATAGTAAATAGTATTGTTTACAGTAATGATAATAGTAGCAGTAGCAGTAGCAGTAGCGGTAGGCAATAGAAGTAGTAGTACCAATAATAGTAGTACCGATAGTAAGTGTATTAAGAGATAATAAATTCACTAACGAGATAATCATAATACAGTAAAAACAAATGGCATTTTACCACTTTCCATTTCGCGATCGTACTAACAGAGCAGCGTGTCTTTCCGCCATTTCGAAAAAAAAAAAAAAAATAGAATAATTAAAAGAAACTCTCGAGCGAAATGAAGAGACTAATAAATTTGTCTAATGGAAATGAATATATATGTGTGTGGGGGTGTGTAGAATATATATATATATATATATATAATATATATATACATAGTATAATCAGCCAGGGAGAATCCGACGACTCTGCACCGAGGAACATCCAACCAGAAGTTTAAAAATTAAAAAAAAAAAGACGAGTAGTAATAATAACAATATGAACCCGTTATCATCGAGGCCCTATCTCAGGTGAATATAGGTCAGCCGTCGAAGAGGATCTCGCCGTTGCCGTACAACAATAATAAAAGGCAATCCTGGGCACGCGTGCGATAGAACCGCTAATAAGACATTACAATTAAAGCATATAAACAGTGACTAAGTCGAAGGGACTCTCCAGACGCATCCAGGTCGACGACGACGACGACGACGACAATGATGGTGATGATGATTGATGACAGATGACATCCTCACGTGATTCCCTTTCAATCAGGATAATTACAGAAGATACTCGTAGACGAGCTTATCCGAGAAATGTATTTTACTGCTCGTGCTGCGAGGTAGGAGGATGTTCCTGGGGCGCTTGAGGTTCACCGGGCGGAGTGCCGTCGTGAGAATTACTCAGGTGTGGCGTGGCCGGGGTGGCTGGTTGACTTTGAGGCGTACTCGTGGGTGCGTAGATGAGTCTATATCCAGCGGGTAGGAAAAAACCGCCGTGGGGTGTGTATCCGAAGGTCTGGAAATTGGCAAGGGTGGGAGCCTGGTGATAGTGAAGATAGGCGCCGTTCGCGGTCGGGTTGGAGATCGGGGTCGGTGCTACAAGGGTAGCGGTTGCTGGAGGACCAGAGGTACCTATGTTAGCACCGTCCGGTATTATCGGGGCGAACTGATACTGCGTGGGGTTCAGGATTGTTGGACCGTTCGTTGAACCTACAGGTTCTGCCGAATCACCAGGATATGGAGGAACGTGCTGCACGTTCTCCGGCGGCACCACGGGGATGGGTATCACGTATGCGTGCGGTATTCCTGTCTGCTGCTGGTGTGGTGCTTGCTTTAATTTTTGCGTCGCCAGGCGAAGAGTTTCATCTGTATCCGGAGACTGGCTAGGCACCTTTTGCATTGGGGTTTGAGGTGCGGTACTGAACATTAGATACTCCTCCATGCCTGGTACTCTTGATTGTCCTGTACGATTATCAATAGATTAGAACATTAAAGATATCTTTCTTTTTTTTTTTTTTAATAATTCCAGAATTAATAACCTACCCGCCACGTTGGCAGCCACTGTATGATAAAGCAGAGGATGATGTTGATGCTGATGAAGCGCACTGGCTTGTTGTTGCTGCTGAATCAACAACTGCAACTGATGTTGCTGGAAACGTTCTAGCTCTTCCCTGTGTCTTCTCTGAAGTGTCTCCAGCTCCGTGGTTTGCCTTTATTTAACAGTGACGAGTGTGAGTATTTAAAGTGAATTTCTAATTAATGTCTCAGAGGGAATATAGCAAACGATATAAGTAGACTCACCTCTTTATTAACAGCTGATATTCCTCGCTCGGCGTCAATGCTTGGAGTTTCTCTTCCTTATCAGACTGTAACGCATGCATCATTGAATTTCAATTATTTGATCAAATAAACCAGCGACAGAATAACATTCCTGATCATACACGTGAGAACTAATAAAAGCTCGTGCAAGCTACGAAACGCCTGGGAGATCTACAGAGAGGTGGAACGAGGGATGGGAATTAACTAAAAAAGATAGCTCAGGCATTGATGAATTAACCCAGCAGGCAGGCAGACATGTTTAGTGTAAAAAACGAATCCTTCATATTTACTCTTGGATCTTAGAGATATTGTACCTCGTAAATGATTACATTAATCCAACAATGGTAACAAGACAATACAACATGGAATTCGTTTAAATGATGATGATTCAGGCAGACAGACTATTGTCGATGACTTAAAATAATTCCTCAGAGTTTGATCTGACTCTGTAACAGGCACTGAATTAATGATGAATAAGTAGATAAGTAATTATGAAAGAAGTGATTAATAATAGAGAAAGGAAGATCAAACTCGTAGGATATCTTGTGAGGGCACCGATAAGAGAGAGCAGTCCTCCAGTATAAGCTGAATACGATGATTATTCAAAAGCTAGCAAAGAAGCCAGATGGTACAGAGCCTACTCCCATTATGTAAAACCTCAACCAGGATCTCGATAATTCGTGATCCCTTGAACGTCATCTTCGAGAATCGTTCTATCGCCTCCATCAGCGTCCTTATTCGAGATCCATATCTAGGATAAAGGTTCCATATCACGAAGACGGGGATATAGTGAAGTAAAATCATCAATGGAGGATGATACTTCAAATGAAAGCTTCCGTTTACTATCCTCTTTATCATAAATATGGCACCCGAAGTAATTGCTGTCTCTTCTTCTAGAGCGTGCTCTTCTCTTACCCTATGCAGCGGGTTGTTCAGAAGCGGCTGAGAAGACTGCTCGTTATTGATAGGACTGTTAGGATATGGCATTGTCGCCAAACCCTGTCGCAAGGACTCATCCTCGTTCAGCCTGGATAAGAATTTAGGAAGGTGGTGGCTGATAGTACTTCTCGAAGGAGGTTCCTCAGGTCTATTCTTGTACTCATCCTGATACTTCAATGAATCCAGTCCTTTGTATCCAGATAACTCTAGAGTACGTCTGAGTCGTGTCCTGTCTTTGTATCCTGGCCAGTAGTAAGAACTGTCTTGTTCCAGATATTTATCCTCGAAGACGCTTCTCCTGTCGCCGTTGCTACTCTCCGCGTCTGTATCCGTACCGGTAGTGTCGGATTCACTAGGTTTCTTACATCTTCTCCAGCTGTTAAAGTCCTGCATCTTCATGCCAGCGTGTACAGTGTGATAGGGCCTTCCGGTATCTGATCCTCTAGTAAATGGGTCAGTGCTCAAGTCAGTGATGGGACTGTTGACGCGGTTCTCGCAGACCTTGACGGGACCGTGGCCAGGAACTAGATTGATCAGACTACGAGCTTGCTTTAGCTTTATCTTGAGCAAGTGTCTTGGCTCTGGGGAGAAGCCTATCCAGGTTGGACGAGCACGACTTTCTGAATTACTTCTGTTTGCTCTGCTTCCGTTATCCATTGGTACCAAACTCGAGAATCCTGTGAATCTGTTTCTACAGTCAGGACTCTGACAATGTAGATCCAGCTCTGACTGATTCTGAAAGTCATCCTGGACATCATGATCATACATCTCACGTAGTGTCTCAAGAACAGTCAGGTAGTGCTCATCCTCTCGTAGCTTGTAGCTGTTGCTTCTTTTTATTGGACGTTCTCTATACCGGAAATAGTCTGGTACATGGCTGTTAGAATGCTTCCTGCGCTTAGGTAAACTTTCCTCAAAATTCATTATTTCACCAGGATACACAACTCTACTGATTTTTCTTACGGCCCTTATAGGGCCGACTCTTGATCTCTCACTGGTGGATATTGGCTGCACCTTTAAATTATCTTTTCTTGAACTATCCATAGTATTCAAGGACATCCATTGGTTGTAACTTTTATTGCTTGAATATTTTGTATTTTTTTCTCTGTCTCTCAAATCAGTCATGGATCTTACCAAAGGATGATGTTTACGTAGCTTCCCATAATCGGGATCGACGAAATTCCGTGAGCCTAGCCTTGTGTAATTGTTTAAGGAGTTCCTGAGGTACTTTGAAAGTTCTGTGGTGGAGGAAAAAGTATCAGATTGCTTTGTGGTGCCAGTAAAACCTCGTAGATCTTGCATGGAGTTGGATATTTTTCTGGATGAACTGAACTTTAATCTTTTCTCGTGTTCACCAAATTCCTTTTTTAATGTTGAAAAGTCCCATGTTCTAAGGTCCCACTGGGATTTTGATTTCTCTTTAGAATCCGACAGAAGAGGCGATTGCAAGTTTGGCGAGTGTTGCTTGTCTCGATTCACTGGTGAAAAGCACCTGATATCTATGGATGAACTGGCAAGTCTTCTGTTTTGCAAAGAACTTGGATATGTTTTCGAAGAAGTTTTAGAATTGAATTCAAATAATTTTGGAACTTGTATGTCAGCCCAATTGAAGGATCCAAATGTAAATAATTTCTTCTCATCCTTCTTCCCATCGAAGTCTCCTGTACTTGAACCAGGATAACATGGTGGGTTTTCGGGATGACTCATATCACTTTTTATAGTAGAAAATGCAGAGGATGCCTGAGGGTCAAAGTGTTCGTTCAGCACTATTGAAGGACTGTCAATTCTTTGAGACGTAGTCAATCCAGTTTGGGTACTAGAAAATGCAGATCGTCTGTCTTGCTTAGCCCTTGCAGTTGAATTAGCAATCATTTCAGAATTGTGATTAGTTCCCAGAGGAGGATAACTGCCAAATTGAAAAGCAGGAACCGTATATGTTCCTAGACGACGTCTAGAATTCTGATTAACATTGCCAGTAGTATTATAGTTGGCCTCAGAAGCATTAACAGCTGCCTGAACGCCAGGATTGATAAATCCTGGACATTGCTGAACGTTCGTAGAGTTTATCATGCCAGGTACACTCCCAAAGGAGGCACTGGTAGCAACAGCATCAGGTACAAATAAAGATTGACCAACAGGAAACTGATCCCTCAATAACCCAATCCCATGATCCCGTGAAGCAGTTTGTGAAGCTCCGTTCAAAATGCTAGATCCATCCTGACTCTGAGAATATCCCGTCAAAGGATTTGGTGACGTATTGGAAGAATTAACAACTGGCGTCGAGGAAGCGCAGCGATATCCTGAAGGACTTTCAAAAGGTATTCTGGATTCGTGCATCTGGGCTCGTGCTATTCCAGCCGCATGCTGCCAAGCATTCCCATCCTGATTCTCGTTGACTTTCCTAGTTGCTACCTGAGTGCTAGAATTCTCCTGGGACCGTTCCACCATTTCCTGGCCGACCTCACGTCTTGCCCGTAGGACGTTGTCTCTAGGTATGGCGTGCTGCTTTGATCCAGGAGGCGGTTTCAAGAGGAAGATATTCTGGATTTGACGATCTAACGTCTCAGTGGAGAAGCTCTTGCGATGATGAGGATGATGCGCGTGTAGATACTGCTGTTGATGTTGATGAGCCGAGGACGGCATGGTTTTTATCGAGTGTGTATACGATGACTGGGACGAGGAAGTGAGGCTCTCCTGGCAACCAGTTGTCCAGGTATAGGAGATATTCTAGCCCCCCAAACAAAAAAATCCCCCAAAAATAGATAGGTCAAGGATCTACCCATCACATAAGATTCCGTGGAACTGATTGTTATCTATTGCAAAGTCGCATCGTTCTGATTTTAAAATGCCAATCTGTCTGTCTATCAAAAATACACTAAAATCGCGAACGGACTTCAAGTTTTGATTTGACCTAAAGGCATCGAGAGATCTTCTCCGTAGGCAATATATCCTATCTATCTATAATATCTATACAACTTGTAACGTTCAGTGCGCTGCCTGCTTAGCACTAGTTGCAAGCAATCTTTAAAAAAATAAATAACTAAAGAACTCAGGATGTCTAGATGATCGTCTACCTGGGGAATCTCCAACGGGGTAGTAGAGAGTACACGTATCACTCTCACTTTTCTGTCTACCATGCAAGGGTAAAACAAAGGGTGGGCAAAAGAAAAGTGGGTCAGAATGTATACTGGGTGTAACCAGGGTGTCAAAGGGAACTCGAGAATTAGTAACTTACAAAACGCACAACACAACGGTTTGTTAATAAACATCTAGCCCATACAAATTACAGGGTCCTCCAAAGGTAGAGCGACTCCTGGTCACTCGAAGACTTACCTCTGCACAACTTCCTCCAGCTAAAATGTTCGAACCTGCTTGCGGTGGTACAGAACTTTCCCGGCTGTGGATTACCTGTACTGGCGCAGCAGTGCCTAAACAAGTAACCAAAAATACAAGAGTAAATACATAAACGAATAACAATCACCAGTTTAATCATCGCTCATTTCTTTACCTTGGACATTTCTTTGATCTTCCTGCACCTGACTCGAAGACTGCTGACCCTTAGGATCCAGATGACTTGGTCCCGGTGTCTCAGTAGCTGGAGGACCGGCGACTTTTGATACCATAAATCGTGAAATTTTTCTAACTGGTTGTTCCGGAACAACTCTCTATAATTAATACAAATAATTAATCATTTTACCATCAAATTCTATATATATTCCATAAAAAGGGGATACGTACCTCTGCATTATCCTGAGTCTCGAACTGAACAGGGGTATTGGTACCGGAAGTAGAGGTCATGATACTTGGTGAAATAGTGGCAATAGGAACGGTGGAGACTGGATGTACAGTAGCCAATAAATTCTGAGAAGAAACTTGGACCTGGGGTTGCAGTGGCTGAACTGTGGGAACTGGAGTAAGGGGTTGTGGGGAAGACGATGAGAGGATCGGCCCTCTCTGATGAATCTTTGCTAGTTCTTGTTCCAATTCCTGTAGGCGAGATCCGGGTCGTTGTGGTCGCATCTTTACGCTCTCCTTGCTGGGACTCATCATATCGAATCCGCTTGGTCCCGCTCCAGGTATCGGACTGTCAATAGTGTACTCAGTACCCTGAAGAAGATTCACGAATGATTCAGCCTAGGATTACGATTTATTATCTAACTAATCTGGATAAAAGACTTGTGACTAAGATAACGATTTTATTGGAAAAAAAAAATATCTGTCCGAGATATCTATGATAAAAGTGTATTGTTTGTTATTTATTGTTAAGTATTTTAGATACGACTAAACATGGTGCTATTTATCCAGTAAGTCTCTCGTCGAATTTTAATCTTTTCTCCAATCTCCTTATCACCTACCGGTTGACTTGGTGGGCATTGCGATGATTGCTGTTCCTGACCCAAAACGACTCCTTCAGTAACGGTACTAACGCTAGGCTCAGGAAGTCCTGATGACGAGGAGTGCATTGTTGTTTGAGGAGACAGTGGACCCTGAAATGATAATCATTAAAATAATTGTGTCGTAGCAAGCAAACAATAAATGCACAAAATCTAAATTGTATCCAACGCAGCAACAATTTGATGAAAAGACAACAGCAATATTTACCATGGCCTGGGAAGCTACTACAGGCATCCCGATGTTCACCAGTTTCTGCTGCAGTGAATGCATATAAGCGTCATAACCTCCAGCAGCTTGATGACTGTGGGGAGTAGCAGGATGACTCATTGGTGGTGTACCCACGTTCAATGATTCCGATGGCTGACTCGTCAGTTGTACCAGTTTCTGTTGTAAATCAGCAATAGTCTGTGGTCCTTGCGCATTGGCGTTGCTGTCGGTGATCTTGTCCAATGAATTTTGCTGGCTAAGCTTGCGATGCTGTTGCTGTAGTTGTTGCTGAGAAATTTGATGTTGGGCAAACACCGGATCGACAGACTCAACGATTGTATGTTCAGGAGTGACATCATGGCTGGAATTTTCATTCTCAGACGACAGAAATTGACAGTCGGCACTTGTTCTTCTATACAACATCAAAGGCAATGCAACAATAGATATAATTTATAGCTTATCATTAGAATAGGAATGGAAAAAAAAACATTTATAAACTTACCTGCTGCCATTGCTGTACTCGAGATTGCCATCTACATCCGTGGCTGTTAAATGTTGTTGCTGTTGCTGTTGCTGTTGCTGTTGTTGCTGTTGCTGTTCAGAAAGTTTCGGCTGAAGATGTGAATCTACAGGAGCATCGACATGTTCAGGAACGGGCTGTTGTTGATGTTGCATGGGCGCCACATGCTGTATTTGTGGCTGACTGTGCACAGGTTGCACGTGTTGTACAGGAAGTGATTGTTGTACGACATTTTGTCCCATGGAGCCAGTTGGATACTGCGTGACGTTCCACTGACCTTGAATAGGAACTTGAGGTGGGAGTCCAATAGGTTGTTGCACAATCTGCTGCGGGGTATCAATCTGTTGCACTTGTTGCATCGGTATGCCAGGTTGTTGTTGCAAAGTCGGTTGAGGTTGTTGAAATTGTTGCTGATGTAACTGTGCAGGAAAACCTTGTTGTACCTGTATGCCATGGCTCATAGGTTGCTGCATCTGGAAGCTCTGCTGCATGTGGGGTTGTTGCATCTGCACCAATGGCAATTCCGGTTGTATTGGTTGGAAATATTGCTCCACATTTGATACCGGTGGAAAGAATGGCTCAGTGTGAACCATAGATTTGTGCTCAACAACATTTGGAGTTTGGTTCGGATTTGGACTCGGCTCGTGACTCGGTACAGAATGCGGAGTTGCTGATTTTGTTTTTGGATTTGAAAGAATGTTTGCCAGGTTTTGCGCCAGATCTGGTAACGTCGAGGAGACTTCTTTGGTCTTGACGGGAACCTTTGGTGTAACCTCCACGTTGCTTATTACGGGTACGGGTATAGGTGCAGGCGCAGGCACAGAAAGTGAAACACCAGTCTGTGCTGGATGGATAACATTATGATGGATAACAGTAACTTGCGCAGTTTCCATTGGTCCTTGCGAAAACACCGCAGCTGCATCTTGGCCCATCTGTTGCACGTTCTGCACGTGTTGTTGTTGCATGGTTGTATTTGTAACTACACTTGACATTCTTCGGTCGTCTGTTATATTCGATGATTCTGACATCTGAGAATCCGCAGATACATTTGACACAGTGGATATATTAGAGACACGACGATTTCTTTCATCCATATTTGGCTGGGGTTGCAATTGTTGCACGTGACCGGATAGCACGACGTATTGTTGCTGTTGCACAAAGGGTTGTTGAATAGTATGTTGCTGTTGCATCTGCTGTTGTACCGGTAGTTGTTGCTGAGATGGTGGCTGTTGCATAGGCACCTGTTGCTGCTGCATGGGTATTTGTTGCGTTGGTTGCAACTGGACGTGTTGCTGGATTACAGACTGCTCTTGATACTGCGTTTGGCCAAGAGGAATGCCCGGCATGTGCTGGGCAGTTTGTATATCCTTTTGCTGTACCAAATTTTGTTGTATCACCACATTCTGCTGCATCTGTCCTTGCTGAACTGCTGTGGGGCCCTGATGAATAAGTTGATGCTGCATCTGCACAGGGCAGGAGTTCTGTTGCACCGAAGTGACAGTCTGCGGAATGTGCTGAACATTCTGCATCTGCTGTACGTTCTGCACATTCTGTTGCTGAGGATGAAACTGCGGCATCTGTTGAGTAGCATCTCCTGGTGGAATCTGAACAGCGTCCGCAGGGGATTCGTAATTTGAGGAAGAGACGTCCGGCACCTTCGTTTCAACTTCAATCACTTTAGGAATATCGTGACCAGGAAGTGGCTGCACCTGCGACGTTGCTGACTGATTTTCCTTGGGCTCCAATTCAGAAACTGGCTTTTGTTCCACTACGGGACTGACTAGAAATCTAGAGATCTTCCTGGCTGGCGGCGCCGTCAATTTAGCAACCTCCGAAGACGGTACATCCAAGACGGTTCCCTTACTTGCATCTTCATCAGGAGTATCCTGCTTCTCTTGCAATGTACTGGCCTTAACTACTTCCGTTTTCGACGCATCACCAGTAGGTTCCTGTTGTTGATTCTGGGATGCAGTCTGACTAGACTGCTGAGCCTTCTCCTGGAATTGCAATGTATGCGCATCCTCAGCATTCGGATAATTCGCCTCAAGGATGGTCTCCGTCGACGTTCCCGATATCGTACTCTCCTGAGTATCCGTAAGATCGTTCGGTATGTTAGTTGGAGTCAAAGTATCCGTATTCTGGGTCGACGTAGAGGATCTTCTGGATGCTTCCGAAGAGATGCTGTCTGGTCCAGTCTGACTATCCGGTGTCTGTACATTATGCTGCTTATCCAAAGGCGCCGTAGTGATGTGCGACAATATTTGATCGATGGGAAGTAACTTCGTAGGCGTAGAGGTGTTCGACGTTTCGTCTCTCTGAAAAGGATACTAATTGATGATCCAATCACGGCTACTGCTGAAAATCTCATGGAACACACTGTACAATGTATAATAAATAACATTAAAATCCCGAATAATCAACTAAGACTTAACAATAACGAAAACACCACAATCCTTAATAAAATATGCCAAGTGGAAAGAAAAGAAAAATAAACAATATGTATACTATAATATAACAAGTGCACAGTATTCTTAATTTCTTGTTTCTTGTCGTTGACGAATCTCACAATTCTCGCCTTACCGGTCAAGATCTCTCACCTCTCATCCTTCGTGAGAATGGTAATCCAAACAGAAAGTATATATCAAAAGAAACAATAACGAGAAACTGGGACACGAACATCGAGAATTTGGATCTGCGCAGACAATTTTCACTCACCGAACGGTGCCTACGGTGGGCTTTGTACGATGATCGGTGGCTGCTTTGACGAGTTAGCGAGCCATGTCTCACCTGCTGCGTCCAAAACCACAGACACACTATTATAGATTCGTACCTTTTTTTTGTTCGAGCACTCTAAATTGGTTTATTAATATTATTAAGAGTTTATATATAATTTAAGATCAACGGGTTTCTGTGACCTTCCATATTTGCATTCAAAGGTTACAGGCAGGAGTAGACAATGCGGTCAGACTCGAACAACATCTTCTGCGAGGACCTCTTAGACTTGTTATTAAAATATATTTACCTTGGAGGTGTCGAGACTATGGTCACGATCCCTAGGCCTCCGACTGGTGACCGGACTGCCTCCTGCTGATTGATCGGGTGGACCGTGGGCTACCAGAGGTAAACTCCTGGTGGGATCGAGTCGTAATTGCTTGACGATGTCTTCGATGAGTTCGATGAAAGTGTCGCACTGGGACTGGGGTAGCAAGTTTTCAGCGACCTGGACAAAATTTGACCATAGCGACTTAAAGATTCCACTCATCCTGATTAGTTCTTATAGGTATTATCATTCTAGGCTTACTCACCAGGTTGTTTGCGATGTCCACAGGTACCATGTCGTCCCTGTCAAACTTGAATGTTACGGTTTTCTGCTTGCTGGTGTCTAGTTGGCATTCTACAGTCATTGATTGACCCTCGCCACTGCTCACTGATAAGACAGTCAACTTGATTCCAGGTTTCCTTCTCTTGGTACCAGAGCGTTTCACGCGGTTCCTTTCTGGCACTGGGATGCTCTCAGAATTGTCTGGCGTGATCCTAGTTACATAGATGTCCAACAGTAAACAATTTCAGATCATGTGATGTAAGACGTAATGAAATTTAAAGAAGAAACTTACCCTTCGTTCGAACTAGTATTTTGCACTGGAGCACTGCCAGTGGTAGACGCCTCCTGGGGCTGAGCAGAAATATCAGCAGGTAGAGACTGAACAGAATCCATGGTATCCTGCTTGATAAGATTGCTCCTGTCCTGAACGGAATCCGTGCCGGAGAGAATATGTTGTTGCATCTGCTGTTGCTGAATATTTCCAGTCTGTTGGAGATTTGCCTGTTGCTGGATATTTCCAGAAGAGTGAGAAACTATTGGTACGCTTTGAGTGATTGGTACTGTGTTTGACATAACGTTAGCACTTTGAGAGTACTGCAGTTGCACCATAATGTTTTGTTGTTGTTGTTGCTGTTGCTGCGTTTGCTGTTGTCCCGAAAGTAACGCAGGTGCACTTTGTATATTGGGAACGGGTGACTGTTGCTGCTGTACGTTTTGCACATGTGCAACCGTCGAGGAACTTTGAACGTTGACTGCGGGTGCTCCGGAAGCCTGAACCTGACCTACTGATTGGACGTAACCCTGGGAAGTAGCCACAGCACTGCCACCAGGATGATTTGAATGAGAATAAACTTGCTGGGGTGGCTGAGCACCAGGTAGAATCTCTACGTGACCAGTTCCCGTTGAGGATGCAGAGTAAGCTGGATGAAATATTTGCTGTGGAATATTCTGCTGGTACATCGGAGCACCGGAGTAAGGGACGGTTGTTGCAGCTGCGCTTTGCTGATAATATTGCTGGTTCTGGACGGGTGGCGAGCCGACGGGATGCTGATGAATCTGCTGTATGTGCTGCATCTGCATCTGCGGCTGTGAGTACTGGATTTGTTGCTGATTTGGAGGCATCTGCTGATGGATATGTGGCTGTGCTTGTTGCTGCGGTTGTTGTTGAGGAGCGATTTGAATCTGTGGTTGAAGCTGTTGCTGTTGTTGCTGGGGCTGCATCTGCTGCTGTATCTGAGGCTGATGCGTCATTTGCTGCGGCACGTTCATTTGGTTCATTTGAATATACTGCTGCTGCTGCTGATGAATCTGTTGTTGTTGCTGCTGCTGCTGCTGCATATGCTGTTGCTGTTGTTGCTGAATCTGCTGATTGACCTGCGGGAACTGTGGCTGGCCTTGAATCGTCTGAGGCGTCGAACACTGCGAGGAACCACCACTGAGACTCTGCGACACTTGTTGCGCGTACTGTTGCTGCTGATATTGTTGCTGTTGTACGTGCTGCAACTGTTGCTGGTACTGCTGCTGTTGATATTGCACTTGTTGCTGGCCAGTGGCTATCTGTTGCAGCTGTTGAGCCTGCTGTGGTTGAACAACAGATGTTTGTTGCTGCATCAATGGTTGTTGTTGTACAAGCTGCACCTGCTGTGGCTGAAGATTTTGTCCAGATTGCATCTGGCCCATTGGCATTGTGGACTGCATTTGCACTTGATTCTGCATCTGCATGGACTGTATTTGTTGCTGCTGAATTTGCATTTGCTGCAGCAATAATTGTTGTTGCTGCTGTAGCTGCTGCTGTTGCTGTTGCTGCTGTTGAAGAAGATTATCCGTCGTATTAGTTTCAGCTTCGCGATCCAATCTCTCCTTTTCCTCCTTGGCTTTTCTCTCCTCGCGCTCACGTAGCAGACCTGCTATTTGGGACTTGAGCATCTTCGCCACGGCTTTGGCATCTTCCTCCAGGATGAGGCTCGACTTCGCCATCTCTGAGGCAACTTCCTCAGCATTGTCACCCTGGATATCAAAGTCGAACTGGATGGCCTCGTTCTCCTTGTGTTTGTTGCTGCGTTTCTTAGGATCCAAAACACGAAGTCGAAACTCCACACGAGAAAGTTCAGCTTCTGCTACTGCGGAATCACGTGACACCATTTCCAGCTTGAGTCCTACGTCGTCTGCGAAGAATTCGTGATTCAGAAGGTCCTTCACCAGTGGACGTTCATCCTTTTTCAGTCGAATACACATCTCGATAATGTCGCGAACCTCTGGATTTTCTACCTTATCGTAGCTTTGCGGTTTCACACCCGACACCACACGCTTGTAGATTTGAGCTGGTCCGGTACACTCTGAATAAGGATATTCACTAGTGGCCATCTCTAACATACACATCCCGAAGGCGTAAACGTCCACAGACTCGTCATAATGTTCCTCGTACATCTCGGGAGCCATAAACTCCGGGGTACCGATTACACTCTTGGCAAAGCTACGATTCTTCAGGGTAGCTAAACCCAGGTCGCCGATCTTAACACTACCGGTAGTGCCGGTGATAAATATATTGTCACATTTAAGATCACGATGGATGATCGGCGGTGCTCTTGAATGTAAGAAACTTAGACCCTTGAGGATTTGTCTGCACCAGGACTTGACAACCTTGGGATTGATCTTCTTGAATCTCCTCAGGTAAGTCTTCAAGGTTCCGGATGTCATCAGTTCCGTCACCAAAACTATATATTTTCTTCTGGTTAACGTGACCTCCCAGTAATCGTAGAAGCGTACGATGTTCGGATGCTGAAGTCCCTTGAGCATCTCTGCCTCCTCCCGAAAACGTAATCTCTCAGTTTTGTTGAGTTTCTTTTCCTGGAGTTCGCACCAGGCCACCGCGACACCAGTCTGAGTATCGAGACCTCTGTAGACGGTTTTGAAACTACCTCGACCAATTTCTTCTTCGAATTTTAAAAACCGTCCATCGGGCGAGATCCCTATAGCCTTCTCCTCGTCGTCATCTTCCTCAACCGCCTGCACCTTCACTTTCATTAGGAGATTCCGCACTTCTTCCATAGCCATCGTCTTCTGAGTAAGCTTCTCATCGGCTTTGAAGTTCTCATCCAAAAGAGGTCCTATAAAACCTTCCACAACGTCTTCCTGGCCAGCCTCTTGTCCTGCATCCTGGACAGGTTCCTGACCATCCACCTCTTTTTTGGCATCCTTCGACTCCGATTTCACCTCCTCTTCGGCATCCTTGATCTCGCTATCTAGTGGCGGTACTTTGCCCATCTTACTCAGTGATTCGTGTAGAGCCTGTGCTGCAACAATGTCACTGATACTGGTCCCGTTGTCGTCCTCGTCGTAGATAGTGACCTCCTCCCCGGTATCCTTAGGCTCTCCCTCCTCGGCATCTTTAACATCCGTGGCGTCTGCAGCATCTTCAGAAACTTTTGATGTGACAAATCTCGAGTTCTTGACTTTGCCGTGCCTAGACTCGGCAGGCTCCTTCTTCCTAGTATCCGACGTCTCCGCCGTGGTCTTCTTCGACAGTGGCGACGTGTCCTTTTTATCCGCATCGGAATCCTTTGATCCTTTCCTAGTAACCGTCCTATCCGTACTTCCCTCGGCCTTTCTCTTTGCACTCCTCTCCTCCGCGGACGATCCCTTACGCCCACTCACGACTTTGGACTCGGAAGACTCCTGGGGCGTCTTCTTATCCTGTTCCTCAGCTAATTTCTCAAGCTTGCTCGAATCACTTGCTTCTGACAGCATTTTCAGATCCGCAGTCTTTTCCTCTTTACTTATTTTCCTAGGTTTCACTTTACCGGTGGGTGTGGAAGGCGTTGAACTTGTACCTATACAATAAGATTACCGAGCATTATTCACCAGGACAATCCACCACAGAGAGAATCCCACTTTCCATATTTCCCAAAATTTATTCCTACAAACCTGGTATCCTGGAGAGATTCTCCGTGGCACTGATAGCTTCTTCAGCGTCGCTGAAACTTCTATCATTCTCCTGTTCAAAAGAGGTGAGATTGAGACCCTGCGAGGATGTTTTCTCCAAGATATGCAGTGCGGATGGCGCCTTCTTCTTCGGCGATGGCGAACTACCCGTGGTACCGTTACTCGTTATAGATACAGAATCCGCATTATGCTCCACGCGACTCGTACGTGTCTGCCTCTTGCAAATGGCCACCGAGGAACGATTGACACTAGGTAGAATCTAGAAGAGAATTAAAGTACAAAATTGCAATATAAAAAAACCGTTAACCTCCCAGCAAAACGGTTACTAACTACAATTGACTGAATTGAACGATTCACGCAAGAGGACATTTCATTGCTAAAAATAGACAAAATAGCCCCAGAGGATGTGACCATGACAAAGAGCTTCCATTCAACAATGAAAATCATTAAACCTGAACCAGTAGCCCATCATCACTGCCAGAAAGACAAGTCCCACTGAACCAGATGCTTGTATCCGATAAGTTAAAACCCAGCAACGCTGAGAAATCTTTCACGACAAAATAACAAATATTAAAGATAAGCCGAGCGAGAAATTACTAATAGCTTGCAGAAATTCTAACAACAAGCAAAGCTAAGTTATGACTCAGAGATGCAATACCAAGTCCAAACGTAATCAGTACTGGATCTTATTCGCGAAATTGATATGGCCCAATCGAAACTTTGTAAATTCATTATTGTTAATGTTATCACTTAGCCGGAAGGCGTGACGCGCGTAAGATTCTTACTACACCTCTGATAAGTCTTATCCTGGTATCGTCCCACTTTCACTCAATGTATTACTTCGAATGATTTCTCACCTTGCGATCTAGTGAGCTGTTAGCACTGCTACCGGCTTGGGAGACCACCGAGAGTTTTCGCTGACGGCGATGACTGTGCGTATGATTATGGGTCCTCTGGGTGGTCACCACTCCAAGAGGTCCTCCTTCCTGATTTGCTAGGTGGCCCACACCAAGACCAATACCGGACTGACTTCCGCCACCTCCGGACCCTCCACCGGCCACCAGCTTCGGACAAAGTCCGGACAGTCCAACACCGCCAGTGCCTCCTGGCGAACGCTGCCTGCTCGTCTCATACCTGAAAAGGAACATCCTTCAAAATGTAATACGTACGTTAACGAACTTTCCTGCTTCCGTGTGATTCGCCTTTCGAAACAATATCCTTCAAGGCTTATCCTCTTACTCATCCTTATGTTCGTTTGCTTGGATTAAATTCACCCAAAGAGTTTCTTAAACTAATTAGGTAAGTGTAATATACTGAAAATACCCACGGTTACTCCTGTCGACCGAGGACTTACTCCTCCTTTATAATTTTTAAAGAAACGTCAGTCGACTATCCGACACACAACACCATCTATTCAATTCTTAGAGGTAAGTGCATGGCGTAATGAATGGTGCAAAAGCATGCCCGGAAGTTCGCGAATGATACTTGTCCTTGCAGACTGCACGAATTTACATACGGGTATATTACTCGACCGCTTTAATCCCAGGTTTGAGAAATGCGACTGGAGAGAGAAGAAAGAAAACAAAAATAAGCGACAAGGCTCCAGGGATAAATAATTAATTATTTATCCTATTGCTTCTAACGCGCAAGACTCACTAACGCGGAGATGTTACTGTTTAGTTAAACATGCTAATTCAGCAGATAGGACTTCTCTACGTTATGTGTTATTAATTAATTGAAGCAAAGCTATAGCGTTAAAAAAGAACGGACAAAATGACAATGTAAGAAGCATGGATTTGATACAGACATCGTTGTACCTGTCCTGCCTGCTGTGGCCAGATGGGAAGAGACCGCGCACCGCGTTTCCTATAGCTGCTTTCTTTTTCGCCTCTCTTTCTCTGTCTCTATGCCCACCGCCTGTTCCTGAGCTCACCTGCTGCTGCCTGCTAGCACGATCACCCTAGTGAGACCAGACAAGAGGGTTTCCGTTATACATTAGCAATAGATGTTCCTTAAGTAGGCGCAGGATGATAACATGGAGAATGAGATTTACCTTAAGGCTGAGTAGTTTGAGGCTCAATCCTGTTGTCGTACTCGTAGGGACGGGGCTCAGGTCACAGCGGAGTCTTCTATGGGAGCGCTCGGGCGCTGGTGGATCCTCGTCCGGCTCGGACTGACTGCCAATGGAGAAGGTGTGCGTCTGCGAGAGTGTTATGTCCTCGGAATTATTCCTGTCGCTGTTGCTGCTCACCGGACTCGCTGCTTTGCTCTCATTGCAGCATCTCGGCATTGCACGCTACCTTTCCTTAGAACCTGAGCCCCGTCAACGGCCTCCGTGCAATTTTGCCCCAGACAAAATTCACAAGAATTCAACCCAGGTAACGACCTATTCGTCACCACGGATATCCTGACGATGACTTCGGCGAGAATTTAATTCGACAGGAGACGACCTTCTGTCAAGCTCGACGAGAGGCTACTACGTTCCTTTCGCCAGACAATTGTTAACATCAAACAATCCATATGAAGTTGAGCACTAGCTCTATGTATCACCCAGCCAAAGAATTCTGAAACGGAAAACAATACGTTGATTAAATTTTTTTTCCATTTTAGGACAGCAAATATGTTTTCCAAGATAGTTACCTCTTTTAGAATTTTATTTTAATTTCTATTTAAAGAATCAAATGACACTGATGACTCTTCCTCTTAGAAACATAATCCTATTAAATTTTTCCTTTGCTTCTTCAAGTCTGTGCGTTCTCTTTTGCTTTGGCTATTACTTAAGATGTCACGATCAAACCTTTATACTAATTTTCGTCCCTTCTTTTCAGTTAACACTACTTCTTTTTTCTTGTATGTACTTTCTCTCTCCTTACAAGCCTATGATTTTACTTTTCCTTTCAAAATCTAGGCAGGCGTTGTATCAGTAGTCTAAAAGCTGAGGCACGAATGAATCTCTGCTTGCAATTTTTGGTAGTTCCTTTTGCTCCTCATTATATCTTCTTCACGAACATTATGCTGTAAGATAGAAGTTTCTATAATCTCACGTATCCCTTAGAAGGATGGATGAATCAAGAATAATTTTGGACTACGTATACAGCAGAAAGAAATGTGTATGAACTGTATTGATACATAAGTAAATCAATGCTAGAAGAAAGGGCAATATTGTAAGACGTGCAGATATATAAAAGCGACTAGGGAGCCATGCCAAAAGGAATAGAATAGTCCTAGTGTCATTGCAGTTTATTAATTGAATTAGGCGAGTCGGCCTCGGACCCACGTATACCCGTACACGCATCTACGCATCTCTTTATTCGCCATATGCAACATAACAGTAGCCTCTTAGCAATGCACTGTCGAATCTGTGTATGGAACACAGCCAAATGTAATTAATAGAACATTTTGCTGTCTAAGCACGGTTGCCCTTAATGCAAAAACTTAGACAACATGTTATTCTTGTTACAGAGATAAGTAAATACATCATAAATATCATTATTACTATTGTCATCTCTTCAAATTTGTACAGTAAGCCAACAAAGTATTTTTCATAAATTCTTGGAAACAAAGATATTTTAACTAAATGCAAGGATCAGGCCAAAATTGTAAATATTGTTGTTGAACATTTAATTATCTCTTCAACACTGCAGACAGTGCAAATTGATAACAGTGTAAGGTACGAAATCTCAAAAATATAGTAGCAACCGTCAAGTTACAAGTTATTATTCTTTTTGTAATTGTCAGGATGTAATTCCAGGCAACGAAGCAGAAGTTACTTTCTGGTTGAGTAGGTGTACATATAGGTATATATCTGTACTATATATATACACACAAACACATCAGCAATATATATGACATGGGATACACATATATATCATCCATATATCTACATGACTACACAGAAAAGGATAGAGACAAGAGTAAAAGAGTACAAGGCAAGAAGGTGTAAAAGGAAGGGAAAGAGAAAGAAAAAAGAGAGACAGAGCAAGCAAAGAGAGAAATAGAGGGAGAGAAGAAACAACACACGTATTAACTACGTCAAGGTAAGAAGAGTCACACACGCATAACAGCACACACAAAGTGAGCATGGAAGAGGAGAGAACGAGGAGAGACGTAGGTATGTAACGATAATGTGACATCTATCCCAAAAATATCGCGTCAGGGCGTATTTTACGGACTGTCTTGCATCCTGTTGCTGCGCCATACGGAATTAAATAACAGCGCCGGCTATCGATGAGATTTTAATGACAATTGCGACTTTTCTGACTGACAAATAGTCCAGCAAAGGCCGCGGTTACTTGTCATGCGGAGATGCGTGAACGACAGTAGGCACACTATTGCTCGTATTATCCGACTAAATGTTATCATCCCCATAGAGTTATCCTGCGTATGGAAACCTGGAGAATACTGGCCGATTAACAGGCTTGAGCCTGTTGTACGGAACGGCACTCGTAATTGGTCGTGAGACCGGTACTCACGTTTATTTAGCAGAAATTCGCCCGACTACACCCAAATAATCACCATTTTTTTCTACTGCCACCAAGGCGCTACCTTGCGATGCTATGCGACACTTTACAGCGCCGCCATAAATTCCGTCTGGGGGAAAATCACGATACGGAGATTCACGAGTTCGGCCGAGATTGGCCGAAAACAGAGAGACATGGCAGCCATCTTTCCATTTAATTTCCCTAGGGACGAATACGCCGGAGGAATTAGTTTATTTAAAACGATCACGAGCTTGTCGACCTTGAATAGTCATTGCTGTCGATTCTATCACGTTTATAAAGGATACTTTGATGATTCCGAAACGGATTCGTGTCGCGAGTATCTTGCTATTTATTTATAAAGATTCGAGGCATCTGTCACTTTAGAAAGTTTTCTAATGGCGGCCGGAACGAACTCGGCGGAAATTATTTTTCAACGTTTATTATCAAAAAATTCGATACTCACAGTTCTCCTTTATGGAATTTAATAGATCCATACTTGTCACACTTGATGGCACATGAGAGAATATATAAAATATACTAACTCACCACGTACTTCGAACACTGTCACGTTTTCCGAAATGCCCTTCGAGAAGTGTCAAAATGTCTAAGAAATTCTGAATTTCTCAAGTGTTTTACGTATCTACCTTCTCGATTGCAAATATCACAACTACTGGGAGTTTTCAACTCCTGTGCCGGTGACGGTTCACGGAATTATGAACGGCTTGTAATTTTTCTTGTATAGAACACCCACGATTAACCTTAAAAGGTTCACCCGCCGTCGATTCGCAGGTATAAAGATAAGTAACTGTCATTTCGATGGTTCGTTTTTACAGCCTCGAGTTACCCTTACTTTGCTTGCAAGAAAACAATCGGTTTATTTGGCCGTTGTCTATTCTTATTGACTGATTCAAATAGCATTTGTTTGTCTCGTAAATCGTTAGGAGGCACAGAATGAATAGTCTTCCTAATGACAGTCTGAATATACTATTGTAACTGTGAATCAGGTGCTTGGCTACCTGAATCTCTTTACAATCTTTGTCTCTGTTTATGCAAGCTCTAACAGCTTTGTAGTTGATATCAATTGATTTCGTTACACCAGATTACTCATGCAACTTGTGATCATTAAGTGCAACTAAGCTTTTTATTGTATTTTATTATATGTTTAGAAATTGAACTGTCTTCTTTGTGTACAGATTATGATTGAGTAAGAATTGCAACGAGTTTACCATGACAATGGCTGAGTCTAATGAAACTAGTACAAGCTCTGACTTTACATCCTTAAATCTAACCACAATTGTAGTGGATACTACCAGTGTGTTTTTTAATTCTACTGAGAATATTACGGAGTCTTCCGAAGTGAATCAGACCACACAGTCTTCTTGGAATGTATCAAAACTTATAAATAATGTAACGAATATAAAGAAGACCATCCTAGAATCTACACAATCTACCGAGGAAGTGCAAATTGACACGACAAAAGCAACACTGTGTACAACGACTACTACGGAGGATCCTTTTCGCGAATTCGACCCTCCTGAGGGAGTCGAATACATCTTTGTACCATTAGGGGTGATGGTCTTCGTAGTCATACTTTCTGCTGTAGTACGCATTACCCTTATAAATCCTATTATCCTCAAATTTATGATACACTCAAAGTTACATTTATTGTCCAGATACTTATAATCTCCCGAAAGAGAAAATTGGAGCGGCTACGTCACAGACTGATGCCTCTATACAACTTTGACCCTGATGAAGAGGGAGAGGATGACTGGGAGACTGAACTTCTTGATGAAGGCTTTGATAGCCGTCAGAGACGAGTGAGTAACACGATAACCGCGGCGAACATGAGGCTACCTCTAAATTAATCAAAGAATTGATTGGCCGACAGGGGTATCGATCCATGGACACTGAGGAGAATGCTGAACTCTTCGGAAGACACTGATCACCCCTGAAAATTCTAATAAGGAATCAATCCATTACCCAGGTTTCATCCTGACTCACGGCCTCTCCATAAACTTCGGAGAACTGGCGTATCAAAATCGTGAAAAGAGATTCTTATTTTCGCCCTGAGATATTTCCATACTCTCGTCCAGAAGACGATCTTTATCCTGGTGCATTCCCATGCGATTTCTTTCACAATTCTAAGACTAATACCCGTAAGTACATGCCTTTTCCTTTTCATTGAGTATTTCCTTTATACATGAGTATTACTAACTATCCTTAGATGTATGTACCATAAACTGATAGAACAGATCGTTCAATAAGTATCAACTAACTAGATCAAATACATTATCGAATATGACAAATAGACTTTTAGCGATTAGAGTAGAATATTTTAAAAGACAAAGGATGATAAGGAGAAATCGAACGAATCGCCACGTACAATCAACCGGATATCGTCTATATAACTTTTGTATTGTGCTTATTCCAACGAAATTAGATCTCACTATCGTTATTATCGATTCTTCGAACTTCGTGCTTTAAAAGACTCTGTACTATACGTTAGTTTTCAATGGGAAGACATAGTTAATAAAAGCCAAAGTTTTCTAGTCCCCCTTGGTAAGAGAAGAAACTAATATATCAGCACGGCATTAATTCGCAAACTTTATAATATCGTGCACGTCCTGAGGTCCCCCCATTAAAAGAAAGTAGCACGTATTACTTGATAAGCAGTGAGCAATCATAGACCTTCTGCAAATTTACGACCACCGAAAAATTACTTTTATTGACGTAAATTAGTTACAGCCATTTTCCAGGTTTACCTCAATACGTTATAATATTTTTCAAAGTAATAAAGCATAATTGCTCTCTTCACAATTCATTTTAATTGTACCTATAATAGGAAATTGTTTGCCTTATAAAACGGTACTATACTCCCAATCGATTGATTCACGAACTTAAGAAAACGACAGAGGATTGATATTACGTAGTTCTTTTTTTCTTTTTTCCAAAAACTCTCACACTTTAATATTATAGTCCAGATTTTCATACCTGCCCCGTCACTGTCGAATCACAGAATCCAAAAGTCTTGAGTCTGCTTA
The DNA here is from genome assembly GCA_030142225.1 of Pachycephus smyrnensis. Lineage (NCBI taxonomy): Eukaryota > Metazoa > Arthropoda > Insecta > Hymenoptera > Cephidae > Pachycephus > Pachycephus smyrnensis. Next base: position 414,582 of record JARQST010000526.1, on the reverse strand, counting down.
CCGAATGAATTGTGAGACTTGCCGCTCAGAATGACACATGGAAATACTGTAGCTTGCAGAGGGTGACTGAGAGTGCTATCAAGCGAAGGAAACTAACAATATCCAGAGGCGTTATACATTCTGAAAATATTGTTAGGACGTTCCCCACTCATGCTGCTAAAAGTTAGACACTGGTTAGTGGAGAATGACTCGTATGGTGTGGAGTGTCGCTAGGATAGCCGGGTACGATTACCCGAATTGTAGATAAACACAAATATTTCTAAAAATTCCTTAAGAAAAAAAAAAGAAAGAGAACACTTTTACGTACTACTTTCCCTTCTGTGCAAGAGGAACTGACGTTCATGTGCTTAATATTCATTGAATCCTAAGAAGGTACTGCGCGTCCATGTCCCCGTACTGCGTGCTTAGTCCATTATACTTATATATTAGATATAATTCTATAGAATCATCCAATTAAAGTGTACCAGTCAAATTTGACAGTTATCGTCTCATTAATCTAATTAAAGAAATACGCCTAAGGGATCTGTCAGAAAGTGGAGAAAAACAAGAAGAAGGTCTTGACCTTAGATTTTTCGAGTTTCTTATACCTGCCGTGAGTGCGAGAAAGACAGACTTATGGTAAGTTGCGTTCGTAAGATAAGGACGGACACACACGTCGGCTCAAATCTCCTAAGCAAATATCTTTCTTTCAAATTGACTGTGCCGTGGATGCAATTTTTAAATAGTTCACGTTATCGACCTGATCTGATAGTTTCTTATGTGGATTTATTTTTTGAATCATAACCTGAGGGATTCTCTCGTTCTAAACTGCAGATTTTGACGGATCTCAACAGCTGCCAAATTCTTTTGGTACGTTTGGGATGAATTATAGCGGTAATATAACATGTAGATATGTATACCCATAAGGATATTATTAAGTCGAGCACAAATTTGCAATTCACTCCTCGACACTCTATCCGATCACAATCGAAATTGTATAAAATTAGTGTATAGCAGCTGTGAAAGCAGCTTTTACGTCGTTATCAACGAAGAGAAAAAAATACATTCTTGTAATCAATCATTCATCGATCGTACAATTGTACTTGTATTAAAGATGGCAGGGTCCGTCATCAATTTACTTTTGAATCGAATAACGCAAAAGGACCAAGGAATTTTTATTGAATTTATTTATTTAATACAAATTTGACATTCACACGGTGTAATGCTTTTTTTTGTCTCGCTTGTCGCCATCGTGAACGTATCCTCGGGCGTTCTCGCTCGTTCCTTTACATTTTTTTTTCGTCGTTTTTTTCCGTTCTTTTTTTTTTTGTTTGTCAATCCTTTCTTTTATATTTAAAGAGTCTCTTTCTCGCGCGAGAAAGGGAAATATTCGAATTTTCCTATGTCCTTGTTCGCGCGTGCACGCGCTCTAAAGCGTGCTACGCGAATATATTTCATTTTCTTCTTTTGTTCCTTTCATTCCTTCGTTTCTCATGTACGTCCTCAACCACTGTCGCCATTGCGAAGTGGTCCAGAGTGTAAGCTACGCAAAATTCGCGGTGTGTAAAGAAAAAATAATCAAAACCCAAACGGGACTGTAACAGTAGAACAAGCAGAAGACGTCACGACGTGACGTGGAGAGCGAAGGACGACGGAGGCGAGTTGAACGAGAAAGAGAGAAAGAGAGAGAGACAACGAGAGAAGAAATAAATGGAGGAAGTAGTCTCGCGAAATTTCATCTCGTGCTATTCACTGTTTTTCAGCGAATCGATTGTCTTCTACGATTCTCCATTATTTAAATCATTCCCTCATACCTCGCTAACACCTCCCTCCCGATGCCCCGCAGTCGTGTTGTGTGTCTGAGCGAAATAAAAATAGTCGCCGCGTCGAGATTACGCAAAAATAAACATACAAAAAAAAATTATACACATTACAATACGATTTATACAATTAGTTGCTGTGAGAGCTTTTCTTGACTTTTCTTTTCTTCTCTTTTTTTTACCCTCGTTCTTCTTCCCATTTCTTCCCATCGCGCTGTTTATACACTCTCCGGCAGTACTCTCTTTCTCTTTCCTTCTGCGTTATTATCAAGTGCACTCTCTCTCTCTCTCTCTCTCGCTCTTCCTGTCTCTTTATACCATTCCTTCAACACGGTTTATTCCTTTTCTAGGTGACAGTAGCTCTCATATTACGTTCAGAATGAACGTCCTGGACGTACTCCGGATGATCTATCCCCCTGTACAAGAAATAAAGGAGAGACAGTATATTCTCTCAGAGTCATCCGGATGTTCATTCTGTGAATGCAGCAGATGAACCTGATGTACCACTGTTGCCATTCAGAGTGATAGTGCCAAATTTTCTTAATGTATTCTTGTCTTTTGATTTTCCCAGTTGTTTCCTTTGCTCGTTGAATTTCGTTCTTCTTTCTTGCCTTCCTTCGCGTGGCCGACGAAGAAGAGGAGGGGACGCCTTGATACCGCGACAATCGCGAATCGCGGTATCCTGGCGCTTGGCGTCTCGCAGTACGTGGTAGACATTAAACTTATTAAAGAAAAATAAAAATAAAAAAAAAGAGAAAAGGGAGCCGTTTAGAGGTGCGTCTCTCGGGATGTTTTTGAGGTTAAGGGCGACGATCAAAGGAGTATCTTCAGTTCTCTTCCTCCTCCTCCTCTTCCTCCTGCTCGTCCTCCTCCTCGCCGGTACTTTCAGGCTTCTCTTCGACCTTCTTCGGCCGTCCACGACCACGACCCGTGGAAGGTGCCGTACTCTTTGGCGGTCCTTGCTGTATAGGGACAATGATAAACGTGGTAAAATTTCCTTTCCCTGTAGACGAGGAGGGTCAAGCATTCGTGATTAATTAAATGTATGTAAAACTCCTACCTTCTTCTTATGCGAACCCTTGGGCCGACCTCGACCTCTCTTTACTGGAACAGGTGGTGCGTCGTCCTCATTATCAGACTTTATCGGACGGGACACGTTATTCTTCTCAGATGATGGTCTTCCACGTTTTTTAGATTCCTTGACGGCACCCTTATCCGCCTTGGCTGGTCGTCCTCGCTTTTTCTTCTGGTCTTCGACCACCGGCGAACCGTCGTCCGACATCTTAGATCTTTAAACTGAAGTGACAATTCTATTGAAAAAAGAAAGAAAAAGTTTTAATCAAAATGACAAACGTTCTGTTATGTTACTTGTCAGTGTAGGACTTCGTGCCGATTTTAAAAAGCTTTCCCGCCTGTGCGCGGACATGTTTGATTATATAAAAATGGCGCCGCTCTCTGCCGTTCTTCAACAACTTGCGATTCTCTTGTATTACACTCATTGCAAACAACTACCGTGGTTTATGGAGAATCGATGCGTATACCAACCGTGTTAAACTGTACAGTCGGGCCTAGACGAACGTTGTGATTATTGAAAATCGATATTCTCTAATGGAGCGAACTAAAGGTTCGGTTTAAAATGGAAAAATGGCGCAGCTACTTTTCTAGGACGTTGTTACATTTCACGATTGTAAAATAAATTCACGCGAATACTAGAGAAGGTAAAATATGAAGGAAAAAAATCAATGGAAATTCGTGCTCACTATACATATATTTACTTTAATCGTAAATATTGAGCCGCGACAGTTCTTTTAGTCTCGCTTTAAACATCGAAGAGCGCGCTTCCAAAATGGCGTCGGTACCCTTCGCGATAAACAAAATGAATTATCCCCCAGCTTGGTAGGACTTCACTACTAGGAGAATAACGCGCAGAACCGCGCTGTATTCGCGCAGCCTTATGTCCAACGAATTGGGGGGCTAAGAGCCATTTTTTACTTTATTTATTTGTCCTCCCAGCAATTTGCGCGCCTCCATCCTCGATCGATAATTCCAGCACGGATCAACTATGGCGATAAGTTGCCCAAAACCCCGTACAGAGAGCGCCCTATTGATTTTCCACAAATGGCGGCACTACCAACTGCTATGAAGTTTGTCGCCGGTTGGAGAAAAAGAAAAAAAGAAAATGGCACATCGACAACTTCGTGCGCGTCCCTCCCGCGGAATGCACCGACGCGCGGGGAGAAAAAAGGCCACACGAGGCTCCCAGCCGGATTTCTCAAATACAAAGAAGCACAAAAAGGAATCAAGGATAAAAAGTTGCAGAAAGGGATCCCTTGGTTCGCAGGAATAAATAATTGCGACTAGTAGCGGAGAGGAAGCAACCGATTGGTAAAGCCCGCCATATTCAAAAATGTATAGATTCATATTCAAGGGTACTTAAAAAGCAATAGGAAGATAAAAAATAATTACTAACCGGCACTACTGCATCAGACGTGATATTGCAACGATCCGAAGTTGGCTCAGGGATAATACGATGCTGAGAGAGAAAAACAACAAGCAACGTATCAATCATGGAATGCGACGCTACAAAGCATCGTAGAGGATAAACGACTACGCGTTTTAGGATGCAACTGGTATAACACCAATAAAATTCACGAGGAACGCACAAACGAATACAGAACTGTACAAATGTAATATAAGATTTCAGAGTAATCCAGAAAATACGCCGATTCCCGCCAGCGAGCCCGCCATTTTCAAAAAATCACAAAACCCCCACGGTAGAATAAATCAAACACAGCAACGTCCACGGTAAAGTGAAAGCGTAAGGGTAAGCATAGAAAAAAGATGAAAATCAATGCCTCCATAAAATCCATTAAAAATTCACCAACTCCAATCTCACAGGAAACGAATTAGAGATGAGAGGATCGAAAGATCTCCAGCAAGACAAATGCCTTCAGTGTCAGGGACGCCAATGGCCGCCAATGTCGGTACCGATGCGACGCTACCCGCCTATCGTATATAGATGAGATAATCTCAGATAAATAACACATAAAAACCATCGAACACTCATGGTACAGGAATAACCAACATAGACGAGGAGTATAAGAAGAAATAGATAAACCAAAAGAAATATCACGACATGGAAAGAAAAAGAGAGAGAGAAAGTACGAGCAAGAGAGAGAAAAAAGTCTCAAACGATTTTTCCTGAATATGGCGCGAGCCGCGCGGGCTCCTATCCCTCGCGCAATTTCGCACCGTCGCGAACTGCAATTATTATATTACGCGTAAGAGAGAAAATCCAAGTGGAAAAACACTACACGATCACAAGTAATGTATCTTCGTCAGTAGGACTCACCTCGGGTTTTCGTGGTGTGGAGAGAGAAGAGACAAAGGCGGCTCTCTACTACGGGTGCGCGCGTCGTGGCGTGGGGCACCGAGACGCCGTGCGTGCTACAACTATCGCGGCGGCTTCTGTCTCTCGCGAGCACGCGGCTCTTTTGCTCCTTCTGTGGTTGCTTGGATCCACTACTCCCTACTCTCTCTACACGCGATAGCCAGTATACTATACTCTGGTGATGCCCCTCCTTGGCTCCTGACCGCCAAATACGTGTACGCTATAAGGCTATGTATATAGCTATTATACCATAGCGCCTGCCCCAGGAAAACCCTCGGTTGCATTCGTGTATTTCCGTAATAAGTCGTATACCCTCAAACGACAGGCTTCGTGCATCTTCGCTGCTATTCGTGAAACTTCGACTGTATTCGTCGCTCTTGTGGCGCGACTGCTCGAGAAACGCGCTATTCCTATTCGCTAGTTCATTTTAAGGGAGAGTTCAACCCCTTGATTCTTTGGGTGGGCTGAACTTACTCCACATTGACGCATTTAACGTTTACAGGAATGATACAGAGGCTTTATACTTTATGCATGTGTATTGGACACATATTCATGAAGGAGTAGATACTATCTAGCAATGCTGGGGGTGATAGATTCCCGCCAAAAAATTCTACTGAACTACTATTGGCTCGTTCGGCTTTACTCGTCGATGCTTATTGGTCAGAGGGTAATCAGGCGACATTATCAACTACGATCGATTTTCATCCCTCGTTGAAAACAATGCTACAGTACTTGGGGTTAATGACAATGCCATGACTGAGAGATTGTCATTAATTTCTGAATCATCGCTTTGGTAACGTAACATATATTTTATCTATATAGAGAAATTATGATACATGTGGCATAGCTCTTGTCTATTGTATTATAATATGGTTATTTTATACTAACTATGTCAAACGTATCTTTGGTTTCTAGGTGGATTATCAATTTTTCATTCGGTGGATCGATTACGATATTCGTCAGGATCCTCAGGTTATTTACAGAATTCGATTTTAACATAGCCGTGCCTCCGTGGCGCAATCGGCTAGCGCGTTCGGCTGTTAACCGAAAGGTTGGTGGTTCGAGCCCACCCGGGGGCGTTTTTTTTTTCTTTTTGAACTCATTATACTGTACATCGAGTGACCCGAAGCATTGCGACTTATCTTGAAGCCTTTTCTCATCGTGGAATGTCATTATCTTTGACTTTTACTTCATAAATGAATCTCGTACCTGTTATTTATCGATCCAATTAACAATTCAATTCCCACGACATGTACCAGCATGCAGGTTGAGTTGCGCAACTGCAAACTAAACGAGGGTAACGCAATGAATCACATAGTAAATTCAGGTGTTTCTTATACATCTAGAAATGATTCATCTTTATAGGTTTTTTGCACATTTTTAGACCATTCTTTGATATTGTTGTTTACCGAATCGAATAACTTCATTATTTATAGATATAGTTTTATTTATGATTATGCGCTATAATAAGTTGGATTATTGTAATGTCTAGTTCATACGTTCGTTGCCATGTTTGTTTGCATGTAATAACTGTTTCTACCGCAGAGGATTTAGACAGGATTAACTAATCAGGTTCGTTTTATTCATTTTAAACGTTACACGTTGGACGCAATTGGTCAATCCTGTTTAATTCCTGTATAGTGAAAACGAAGTCGATTTCACCCTACGAGATTCAAAGTGGATTAACCAATCGATTGGTGAAGGGTTTAAAAAAAGAAACAAAGATGATTGGTTCACTCTTTAAATCCTGTACGATGAAAACGTGTTTATTGGTTGTGTGATCACTAAAAATAGCGCTAAGGAAACAAGAGCATTTTACTGGTCATATTGATCGTAAATCTTGCATAGTGTAAAATTTGACCAATGAAACGTATTTGTTCCCTCAGCGTCGTTTTTACTGAACGCGACCATTGGTTACATTTCCAACGTACAGAATTTAAAGAGGATCAACCAATTGCGTGCAAAGTTTAAAAAGAAGAAACGAACGTGATTGGTTAATCCTCTTTAAGCTTCTACAGTGCAAACGTAGTCGACGTAGTCGTTGATTGTTCTGTTTATTATGTATTGAAATTTAAATATTATTTATTTATGAATTTTATTACGATATTATGGTACTTGGTATCATCTGTTAAGAAATTTGTAATACCATGTTGGAATGGAATTTCATTGAGGAATTTCTTGACAGAGAAGGAGCATATACAAACTCACAGTGAAGCGTTGTCAGGGGATAAATAATTTATTTTTAATAGACAGTTTGATTTAATTGATCACGGAAATTGATAATAAAAGAAAAGATGTCTACTGACATCGTGGAATTACTGCGTCAGCCAGAAATGACTAAAATTTGCGCACCAATGGTTCGCTATAGCAAGTATGCATGGAATATAACCTATTACCTACAGATATTTAGAATGTATGACTTTACAGGCTTGACTTCAGGAGACTAGTGAGGAAATATGATTGTCAGCTTTGCTTCACACCGATGATCCTAGCAGATTCATTTGTACGTTCTGCCAAAGCTCGTAATAATGAATTCACTACAGATAACAATGATAGACCTCTTATAGTGCAGTTTGCTGCCAGGGAGCCAGAAGAATTTCTTGGAGCAGCTCAAATGGTTGCACCGTACGATTCATTATATTTAAAGCAGCATGCCTTAAATGGAGATGTTCTTAGAATTTAACACAAGGAATTTGTAGGTATTGCGATGGAGTGGATCTCAATTGTGGCTGTCCACAGCGGTGGGCTATCAAGGATGGCTATGGGGTAGATCTTCTTACCAAACCGGAGCTTGTGAAGGATTTAGTATCCCAAGTTAGAAATAGGATTCCTACTCCATTCAGTGTTTCAGTGAAAATAAGACTTTTGAAAGATATTCAAAAGACTGTTGAGTTCTGCAGAATTTTAGAGAAGGCTGGGGTATCTTTTTTAACTATACATGCAAGAACACCACAGATGCGCAATGAGCCTATAGATCTTTTAGGATTAAAAGTTGCTATGAGTTCTGTTCATATACCTCTAATAGCTAATGGTGATGTTAAGAGCTTAAACGATGCTCAGAACTTATATGAAGAGGTGGGCTGCAATGGAATTATGGCTGCTAGTGGAATATTAACAAATCCAGCTTTGTTCTCCGGTGCAGAAAGTACACCGTTGAGTTGTGTTCAAGACTGGATAGACATTACTTCGAGCAAAGGCACAAGTTTCTTGTGTATGCATCATCATTTAGTTTTTATGCTTGAAAAAATCCTTCCGAAGAAAGAAAGACGTGTTTTCAACAATCTACAGTGCAAGGAGGATGTGTTTAATTTTCTTAATGACTATTATGGAATCTGTCCAAATGTTACATACGAATCAGCGGAATTGACAAAATGTTATTATGACGAAGAACCCGGAAAATTCTTTAAGGAAAAGAAAAAGTCTCTCGATAATGATACCTCTGAAGACTTTCTTGGGAACATGTTTCTTGAAAGTGACAAAACTTTTGTTGATGAATAAATTTATTATTTTATACATTTTGTATAATTATATGTATAGTAATCAGTATTGATTATATGCCCTAGATATGTTAGAACAACAATATTCCTCAAGTTCTTATATATTTTGAATAATATTTAACCTCGTCAATCACTCTGTTTATTGGCGGTAATTCAGTTGAAGATCCAACCTGTGATTGTTTCACTGAATGGTTACGTGAATATTTTTAAGTTATTACTCATTGATGCTGGTATGAAATTAACGGAGAAGACTTTGAAAATAAAAAAATATGGTAAGTTTATAGATATTCTTGCCTCTTTTCATTCTTTTGTCCTCATTTCTAATAGAGAAAAGGAATTGTCGAGTTCAACAGGTTATCTGTCATCCAAATATCTATCAATGAAATTTAAATTATGATGCACTATTTTATTCCACTATTAAAGTTAATTTATGTGGTAACAATAAACAATTTGTTCCAATGAATCTATATAATAAATAAGAAATTTAAGTGAATGTGTGAAATATGGAGTGCATCTTATAATCTTTGTTTTTCATCCTTTGTTAATTGTAATAAAAATATTTTAATTTTGAAAAAGAAACGATCACTGGCTCCTAGTCAACGTGGTAAAAGGCCATTGCTTTCTGATATAAATGTACAACTGCCAAGAGTTAATTCCTTGCAAGATATAACTCAAAAACAAAAGAAGCCTCGACGTGATATAAGGAATGTACATATTGCTGAGAGTAAGGCTGTGGTCCTTTCAGCCAATGATGTCTCTGCTACTCAGGAAGTCATATCGGATCATGTAAGAATATGAAAAACATATTCAATATACATGGACCAAGGACTCCTTATTCGAAGCCTTTAATCTTTCCAGGAAGAGCGAGTGAGGAAGCTTCTTAGCAAACCATTCAAGATCCCTATACCTGGATACCGACTCTCTGGACGTGCACTAGGTACAAAACTCTCAGGACCACGAAGAGCCCTTCATGATCCAAATGAAGCAAATGCTCTGATCGTTTATACTCCACCGGAAGTATCAGAGCATGACAGACTCAAACTTGATCAGTATGTACTCTCAATCATTATTCTAAACATCTCCACATCTCATCTTGCTCTGATCCTTTATATCCTTAATCAAACTATCTGTAGGAGCAAACAACTTGTTCATGTTGTGGTGGATCCATTACTTTGTGATATTCTGCGACCTCATCAAAGGGAAGGTGTAAAATTCATGTATGAATGTGTCACTGGTAAACGAATAGAGAATGCATATGGCTGTATAATGGCTGATGAAATGGGACTGGGTAAAACTCTACAGTGTATAACACTATTATGGACACTGCTGAAGCAAGGTGATCAAACAATTTTTCATACCATGTATCGAGATTTTATAAAGGTCTTTGATAAACATTTGATAAAATAAATAATTCTTTACAAATAAATAGGTCCAGAGGCTAAACCCCTTATTGAGAAGGCAATAATAGTCGCACCAAGTTCTTTAGTGAAAAACTGGTACAATGAAATCTTCAAATGGCTTCAGAATCGTGTGAAACCTTTAGCTATTGATGGTGGAAGCAAGAACGATATCGATCTTAAACTAACTGGATTTATGAAAACCTATGGACGCAGATGTGCCACTCCAATTTTAATAATTAGCTACGAGACCTTCCGCCTGCATGCTCACGTTTTGCACCAGGATGAAGTTGGTCTCGTTCTCTGTGACGAAGGGCATCGTTTGAAGAATTCCGAAAACCAGACTTATCAAGCTTTAATGGGTCTCAAAGCGAAACGCAGAGTTCTTCTGAGTGGAACGCCCATACAGAATGATCTCCTAGAGTACTTTTCCCTGGTACACTTTGTTAATCAGGGTCTTTTAGGAACCGCTCAGGTAATCGACCAAGGAGTTCTTAACGTAATTTATTATAAGCCTTAACAAAAAGATTAAACAGTGCTTGTGCTTTAGGAATTCCGAAGAAAATTCGAGACGCCCATTCTTCGTGGCCAGGATGCTGGAGCTTCGGATTCTGAGCGTAAACTCGCGCAGGAACGTCTGAACGAATTAGTAACTGTAGTCAATAAATGTCTAATTAGAAGAACAAGTGCTCTGTTGTCGAAATATTTGCCAGTCAAGCACGAGCTTGTTGTTTGCGTAAAGATGGGACAGCTCCAAACCGATTTGTACAACAGTTTTATAAGGAGTGATAGTATAAAAAGGTCTATGCAAGGTAAAATGAAACGTATTCATAATTTTTTAAAATATTCATCAACCTAACTGATGAAAAACATGAATTATATTGATTCAGAAAAAGAAAACGCATCTGACAAGAAAGGAAGTCTTTCGGCCCTGTCGGCAATAACGCTCTTGAAGAAGTTGTGCAACCATCCCGACTTGGTTTATGATAAGATAACAGAGGGCTCCGAAGGATTCGAGGAAGCAGCTAGACTTCTGCCTTCAAATTACAGTACAAAGTAAAGCGAATCCTTTGAATTTAAAAAGAGAAAAATCCAATCGATCCTACTCGTCTCATTAAATATTTCTTTTATCTTCTCAGGGAAGTCATGCCTGCACTCTCTGGTAAACTCATGGTCCTAGACTGCTTGCTGGCTTCAGTGAAGTCAACGACCACGGACAAGATTGTCCTGGTCTCAAATTATACCCAGACCCTGGACCTTTTTGAAAAACTCTGCCGTAAGCGCGGCTATCGTTACGTGCGATTAGACGGTACGATGACCATAAAGAAGCGTGCAAAGGTCGTGGACAATTTCAATGATCCCAACAGCGGCGACTTCATCTTCATGCTGAGTTCAAAAGCTGGTGGCTGTGGTCTCAATCTGATTGGTGCCAATAGATTAGTAATGTTCGATCCTGATTGGAATCCTGCCAACGATGATCAGGCTATGGCTAGAGTCTGGAGAGATGGCCAGAAGAAGCCATGCTTTGTCTACCGACTACTGTCTGTAAGTTTAAAAAATTACTTGACCTTGACCTATGAATGTTCCAATTCACTTCTAAATTTTCTGACATTTTTTATTCTCTCAAACAGACTGGGACCATCGAGGAGAAGATATTTCAAAGACAGGCGCATAAAAAAGCACTGAGTTCTACTGTCGTTGATCAGGAAGACGATGTTGCTAGACATTTCACTTTAAATGACCTTCGTGACCTTTTTAGTCTTGAGGAAAATACGATTTCTGATACCCATGCAAAGTTAGTAAATTCTTCCATCCGTTTTTGATCAAATAATGCAGTGATGATACATGATTTTATAATTGATAGATTCAAGTGCAAGAGATGCGTTAATGGGGTAGAAGTGAAGGGTCCACCTGAAAATACTGATTGTAATTCGGATTTATCTGACTGGAAACACGCTCACAATCCACGTACCCTGCCAGATTTACCATTGAGACAATGTTGGTCCAGTGGAATCTCATTCGTGTTCCATCACAGATCACACGAGCAAGTGAAATGAGAATTTCAGGTGAGTGTCAGCAAGTGTATAATTTTCATTAAGTATATCATAAGTGATTGCCATACTTTTTACTTGTTCGTATCCTTTGATCTTTGAACTTTGTCCTCTGCTTTTTGGAATATGAACTGAATTTCCGCTTAAGCTTATGCAACATCGGCATCCTGAGACTTCTCTTATACCTGTCAACGTATTTACGTCTTCTTGAACCTCTTGTAGTATTCTTGCTCATTTGTTGTTTGGGAGTTTTCATAGATTCCTTGAAGACCTTCTGTAGCTTCTTCTTGGCGGTACTGCTCTTGGGGAATTTGGATTTTTCGAGAATCCTTTCCTTCCTACCTTTGCGTTTGACCAGAGTGATCTTTCTTGGGATTACAAATTCCTTGGATAAATTTCCAGTTTCTAATGGTTGTTCAGTAAGCGATATATTTTGACGAAACTGTTCCTTGATTCCTTCAAGGAGTTTTTCAAACTCGCCTATCAGTCTCTCTGTGGTAGAAGGAATTCTGTTCCTCCTGATGATATCGTTCTTCGTTATGTCTTCATCATCCTTGACTCTGGTGCTATTCATCCAAGGAAAGACATTTGCCTCTGTTGTTCCTGATGTGGAAATGTGATTTATGGAATTTTCTATTGGCTGCAGATCAAGTGTATCCTGTTCTGACATGCTAAGCATCCCGTGTTCCTCCTGATGGAGTTCCTTGTGTAATGGACCTGGTGAGACTTCCTCTAGATTAAATTCCTCAAGGCTACCGACAAAGGCTAGCATCCTCGAATCGTCTGTAATGTCACTTAGATTCTTGCGAATTCCTGAAAACTCAAAGGGCGAGAGGGATCCTCTCGAACCTGGATCTTCCTGCTCCTCTTCTTCCTCTACTCCATCTTGACTCTCGTTTGTGTCGTCATCGTCCGGCACTGAGGCATCGTGCACAGAGAAATGTGATACCCCATCATCAGGAATAGTTACAACTGACTCTGCACTGTCCTAAAAACAAGGCAGTAGACTCTAAAAGACTAAGAAAATTCTGGATTTTATTAAATTTCCGAACATTACCTTTGTAGCAGACATTAAATTGGCTGTCGTTGTCTCGGAGGAGTCTTCTGAATCGTGTCCCTCGTTCTCAGAATGATCCATGCGCTCTACATGTTTCTTCCTTATAATTCTTCTAATATAAAATTTAGCGTTTTTCATTTTGTCGTACGTTGAAGACATATCCTGTACCTCATCTTGTAAGTGACGTTTCTTCCTTGAAATTTGGACCAATAGTCGAATTGGCTTTATGGGTTTTGGTAAGGTACCATTTGTAGTGCAGGTACTAAATCCTTTAACGGATTTGCAATGAAGTTCGGACTTGAATGCCCTATATGAATTCAAGACACTTGGAAGGGTAGTACTGACTATATCCTTATTGTCTTCATGAAGGTATGAGGTATGAAGGGATGTACCATTTTCCATAGTTTTGTTATGTTCCTCAGGAACTTTGACCTTGAACTTTACAGTAAGTACTCTGCGACGTGCGTCCTCTTTGACAGGGTCTTCTATATTGTCCTTGCTTATGTCTTTAGAAACTGCAGCTGGGATACGATTGGATTTGATACTGATATTTGAGTTTTGGAATCCAATCTTCTCATCGATAACATGAGAAACAGATTCTTTGTTAGATTGACTTCTCATGGACTTTGCGAAGATGATATTGTTCTTGGTCCTAAGAGGAACAGGTCGGTGAGGATTTTTTAAAAAATACCATTTATCTTCTGTCTTTGGAAAGACTACGGAGACGCCATTGTTACCACGATGAAGAAGCTTCTCACGATTTTTCTCAAGAATTTCCATAAGCCCAAAGACATCCTTGTGAAACTTTTGACCGGACAACCAACTATATTTTGTTTGATCCTTACTCCTGTCAATTCTTCTGAACTCATTATCAATTTGTCCTACTATGGATTTTAGGATTGGCTCCAGGACCTCGCCAATGTCTTCTTTGGGATTGTCTGTACTCGGCAGGCGCATCTTGTCCTGTTCAAGTGTCTTAGTCCACTTGGTGAACTTATCCGTCAAGAAGTTACCTTCCCGGAAGGATCTCACCGTGTTGACAAGTTCCTGATTCCCAAAGGAATTGTAGAGGCTCAACCGAGAATTTTCATCACGGACCAGATGTTCCCTGTTCTTGGAAGAGTTCATCAATATATAATAAAGTGTTCTGTAGATTGCAGTTATTAATTCAATAATATAAATAAGGATCAAAGTGAGAATGGCTGTGTGCTGAAGGTTGATAACTTTTCCAATAAAATTATTCTTTAAAGACAACACTGAGATCTTTATCTAGCTCAAAAGGAGGAATACTATACTCACGCGCTTCTTGAAGACACAAGATCTAAGTAGACAAGAATCCCTAACCACTGGAAGATCAACTTCTCGAAGTTGGTTTGCAGAAGCATTTCGACGTACTAAGCATAAAGGAATCATCGAAAAACCGTAAAGAAAATTACCAAAGCTTGCGATAAGATGCACAATTACAGTGGCGCATATTGCTTTCTATGTCGGCTACGATTTTTCCAGGAGTAACAATTATTACTCAAAAATTGCAGTATTAGCTTCAAGCATTTTCAAAGGCGTTAATTAATCCGCCATTAAATCAACTCCTTTCATTACTCCATCCACGTTATTTGCCATAAGCAAATTGCCTTTATCGTGATACTAAACTGTTTATGTGAAATTAAAATGTTTCTCGATCTCTATCAAATCTAAAAATCGTCATACTCAATTACTAAGTCATATTGCTCAAAAATTTCTTTACACAAGAAACCTACGAGTAATAATAACGCAGCTCAGTCTTTCCGAATTGCTCGTCCTAAATTCTTATTCTAAAAGATCAGGAGAAAGGACAGTCAGACAAAGATCAATCACCTCTCCAATGCTTTATTAACATTTTATCCTACATAAAGTTTTGAATTGTGTAAGGAACAGAAGTCTAATTTCTCAAAATGGCTTAAGGTACATACATACTAAGTAAAACCAAATGTCTTAATGATACATAACATTATCTTCCAAGAGAACCAAGAAGATCATAAAGATTTCAAGGAGTGTCAGGTGAACGTACAATATATTGAAGCTGGCAATGCTCTGATGAATGCTCTACGCTTTCCGAATGGTTTCAGTATTTATTAGAGCCGCTATCGACTCGATTCTACTTTTAAAAATAGGTCGCATCGTCATACGAGAGTATAAACGATGCGAAACTATTGACATGTGTTAATCACGCCTTTCCAATGTACAGAGAAACGAATGCTCTACGATGACCTTTCCAACATAATTATGATTTAATGCCAAAGAAAAGGAACATATAAAACTTCTCAACAGCCTCCAAACTCAAGAATACTATAAAGAATATCTTTGGTTCCAATCCATAGACTGCTAATAGATACAAATTGTTAGCAAATTGAAAAAACCGTTATTTTCTCAGAATACATTATTAAACAAAAATATTCGTTATTCTCTTTCGGAGTAAGACCAAGCTAGGTGTCCGTTAGGATAATCAAGGTCAGAAATATCGAATGATAGGTGAATTATTTTAAGCCAAAGAGGTGAATCGAGTAGCATGAAGGTCATGCTGTACATCAATCAAAGATATCAGATAAAATAGGATCTGGAAATGGTTGATAGTACGCGAATTCGTCACGTTGCCAATAAATAAACCAGTCAAATGTTTTTGGAATAGCTACTATACAAGGGTGAAATCGTAGGCGAATTCCGTTCAACCTCGACCGTTGCAGGAATTCTGGTTAAAGCGGTCACAAGGTGGGGATAAGTAAATTAGCAGAGGGGATAGAAAATGTGGGTGGGGGTAGATCACGTGATGCAAATGTCACAGCGTGATTGGCTATCCGTGACCCACTCTATAACCCCCACCAGATCCAGGGACGCCAGCTCCGAAGCTCAGCTCCGGGCCGCTGCTCAGAATAGTTCCAGATGTGGCCATGTTTAGTTAATCTTTGAAGTTCCGCTTATATCAATTCGCAATTTTACACACTGCATCTCTACATTATTGCTGAACACTATTGTAATCCGCCTCTGCCTGCCGAGTCGTACTCTCCGCTGCCTGCGACTATCCTCGCCTATATACTCATTGCCGTAAAAGACCAGAGCATAACTGTTACCGCGCGGAGAAAAAGAGTAAGAGACAAAAGGGAGACGGACATCTTTGAGTCAAAGAAAAAAAGTAGAAAGGTAGCGAGAGAGAGAAGTCCGAGTATCGATCGATCTGTCAGGTCGCGCTCTCTCGGTATCCGTATTAGTTTTAAAAAAGCCAAAGGAAAAAAAACGAGGTCACGTTACAGCATACGAAAAGTAAACGCGATCCGCGCTATTATCGACGTACGTTGTGAGCATAAAGTTTCAAATATATATAATCGCTCTCTGATCTCGTGGCTCGTCCGTTCGATTGATCCGTCCGTTCGTACGTCCATCGGTATTTCCTACGTAAGAAGAGAAATTGAAAAAGAGATAACGCAATCGTTTATCGCGTGTTTTTCTTGTCCCGCGCGACAACGCCCAACGAAGGTATAACTCGTGTAGTTCGCAGTTTTCCCGCTGAGGAAGAAGGCGCGTGTATTCTGCTCCGTTTCCTTCATTGTCACACGTACACACACTCGGACACATACATTGACACATAACTCGTCACTTCCGGTTTACGACCAGTACGTCCTTTACTTTATTTACGAATAGAGCAAGTGAATTATATCCCCACCATTACATTTCCCTTCCACTATATTTCCCCACCCAAGGACAAACGATTGATGCGACATCTGTCGACCAATCAGAATCTCTCATTTCCCCTGCATCCAATTCTTTTAGACTTTACACATCACGTTGCACGATGGTACAAGGACGCCGGTTGTATAGACGCGCCACGTAGTACACGAAGGGACGCCGTGAAACGCTACATGACTGCACGCGACGCTTGACTGATACACGCACATATTGTACAGGAAAAAAACAGGTTACAGAGATAGAGAGAGACACGGGCGTGTATATATGTGCACGCATATATATATACGTTTGGAGGGAAGCAGAGAGAAGACGGCGGCCATTACGCGATATGCCACGTCAGGCAGAATGACGTTGCCGTAGCGAGAAAGAGGACGTAAAATATTTTGACGAAAATTTCTCTTCTTGTCGAAGGAACATAGAAAAAAGGAACGCGGTATACGTAATACAGTGAACACAGAAAGGAAATATCGACCAGGAATCGAGAGTGAATATATATATATATATACATGTATATATATAGAGAGAAAAAGGGGTCGAGCACGATAAAAAGGGAGAGGCGAGTTACCGAGCCAACGACGAATTGAAAAGAAATATTGCGAGGAATTTAGTTCTCCACGGAAGAGAGACATTTACTAATTGGGATTAAAAGGTCGTGGTTCGAGTCGTTTTGAGAATTTAAAGACGTTCCAAAGATCAGGAACCGAGAGAGTGAGAGGAGGGTATTATCCATGAGAGAAGCTTCTCCTGGCATTTTATATCAGACGAGAAATCTCTCAATACCTCACTACTACACCCCGTTTCTGTTAATTGTCTCCTTGTATAAGCTGTCTCCTTGAATTTTCTTTTTTTTCTTCTCTTAACCAAAGGAACCCTGGGGGACACAAACGAATCGTGATTATTATATACGTGGGCCTAAGATACCGGAGAGGAGACATCGTTTTCTAAATGTTCGATCTCCCGCGTCACGTTATTACACCCTGCTACGGCATCATCGTGATTGATACCACGATCCCGTCGGTGGAGCCTCATCCTCGCCGGCATTGCTGCCACGTCGTCATCTTTAACAATAGTGTGTCTTATCCGGATCCGTTAACGCGCTTCGTATCACGTACGGCTGGCCAAAAAGGGCCGTTGTTGCCAAACGATAAAAGACACGAACTGGCGTGTATATAGAGGGAGAGAGAGAGAGAGAGACATACAGGCGGCATAGAGAGGGAGAGGGAGACAGACGGGCAGACAGGCTGGCGCGTGCTCTACTTTGTTGCGGGCTGCTGCTACGCACTTAAAAGCACGCACGCACGTATTGACACGCAATTCACACTGAAAATACAGAGAGCCATGGCACTCGAGAGTGTTAACGCGGCCGAGACTCTGATTCAAAGGTTTGCCTCTCATTTTTAATTCCACAAACAAAACAAGCAAGAGAAGATTATGTCGGGCGAGAACGTTTATCAAAGAGTTATCATCGACGGATTTTTTCTATGTAGTTTTGCAATGGAATACGCGTAGTATGGATATACATGATACTTTGAGGGACTTAAATTTTTTTGTTTCAAGATACATTTAAACGTTACAGTAACGTTTTCCTTTGTCCCCTTGTTTGGGCATGTAAGAACTCCATTCTGATATATGAGGATACTACGCGATTCGTACACTGACTCTTTCGACTATTTCATTTCTCTTTTCTTTCTGTCATTTCTTTGTCACGTCTTTTATTGATTTTTGACAAAATTATACGTATATCTGTATCGTAGAATTTGGGTTTATGTCTTTTGGGATTGCTAGTGGTTGGTTACATTGTTTCTCTTGGTTCTCACGATAAAGCAACGTACTCCTGGCATGAGTCTATCTTTATCATATCTCTTGTAATTTCTCATTGGAATTAATCGTGAAATTATCGCTATGACGTTTTTCGCGGTTGCTCAGAGTTACATCAAAATGACGCTCCGCTGCTACTCTATCTATACGTGTGTATTGACGTAGCAGCCAGCTGCGTTCGACGCCATTTCCCTGTAACGTCGACAATCCACGCTAACTGAACAATGGAAAATATCCATCGGTTTGTTTTTCACCACGATCTCTACAGTTCTGCTGTTCTATAAAATTTCTATCGAGAGAAAAAGAGATGGAATGACATAGTCTTTTTTTTTACATTATTCTCGCCCGAACATTTTTTCTCACTTCCAAGGACATCTGCCAAGAATCAAAAAGGAATGGGGAAATCTCAAGGAATTTCTGCCTGAGAAAAAAAATTACACAATATCCTTTTTTTTTATTAATGCATAAAATTCGACCTCTAGCATACTCATGTATATACTGAATTATGTATGTAGAAGGTATGGGTCTGTATATGTGTTTACTCTATTGCATAATATAGTCCAGTGTTTACCAAGCAATGAGACATAGCATACATATATGTACGTATGCAGAGATACGTATCAATGTGTAATGGAGTCGTGAAGGATTTAATATTGAGAAAGAGTGATGCACCCTTGCAAATGATGCTAAAATTGATGATAATGATGACAATGTTGATGATTATGATGATGATAATGATGATGATGATGATGATGATAATGATGATGATGACCCGATTGGTAAGGTAAATCCAATCTAACTTCTTTTCTTTCTTTCCTTTAGAAGACGCGAATTACGAAAGACACCGTTTTCCGGTTCCGGGATTCTTCTCTGCTTTTACTTCGACATCAACTTCATATTGTTTTATTGCTCTTCTAGCTGTTGTTTTTTCTGCTCCTTACAAATCAAAATCCTTTGACCTTTGTGGATCTTGTTTAATGTTTTTTTTTATTTATCTCTATCTCCTTCGTTGATTATTAGGTTCAATTATTTGCCTGCATCAATTATGCTCTGATCTGAGAATATCGTTTTTATACTAATGGGATTTATTATAGTATGGTGGATGGATAGTTGTTGCTTTTATATTATGTCATGTTGTATAATGTATTTATAGCTTTGTTTTCTCTTGGGTGATGTGGAAATCTGGTGCGCGTTACTTTAATATTCTGTGGAAATTGTTTTGTCAGAACGTATTACTGCGATACGTTTTGCAGTCGTTCTTTACTCGTGTATCGATCGGCTCTCTTCACTTGCATGACGACTATTAGCTTTGACCGGGGTCTACGTTTTTGGTTGGGTTAGCAGCTGCTGACGCATCTTATTGTAGGCAGTGCTGGCATAATAGAATATTATTTTAACAACTGAACTTGAAATTTGTTAGTATTTTTTTTGTAGTCGTTATTTATTCATTGCGTTCAGCATTATTTATTGCCTCATATTGTAGATCTTATTTAAAGATAGTCTTAGGGTGCATTAAATTATTTTTTTGATTATTTAATATTCATGAATCTTATTGAAGGGGATATTTTATATGAATTATCATCAGTGTGTATTGTTTGTTTTGGTTGTCCTTTATATGGATTTTTTTATTTTTGTGTCCCTTAGAACTTTCTTATTTCCTATTCGGATAAGAATCTGATTTACAGAGATCAATCCTTCATGATTTAGTCAATAGAGACCTTTTGTCTCTGTTTCTTTTTAGAGCAGGTCTGCAGAATGCTCCATTGATCCTGTGGCAGATGGTCCTTTTTTACAGGATTCTCCAAAAAAAAAATAAAATAAGAGTCCTGAGAAAGGACTTTAATCAATGCGACAGAATCCTATGAGCAGAAATTATGATATGACACAGTAAAAGGAAATGCCTTAAAGGGAGAGATACCATGCTAAAGGAAGCAATGCGTATCATCCTAAAAATGATACTTTTATGATACCATTCAAGGTCCTCATCATCAGAATCAATCAAAAGGACGGTCCCAAGTTGGGATAATCCTCAAACACTATTTCCAACAAAATACTTGTGATAGTTATTTTCCTTGGCAAATGTCCTTGGCGTTACTGTCCTTGGAAAAATAAATTCCAGGATGATTTGGCAATAGAATCAAAAAGTAAAATGTTTTCGAAAACAAAAAATATGGAAGTCATACGCTTGTATTACCATGATAAATGAATGCACGTTTTCCTGTACTGACATCTATGCCAGTAAGGAACAGTTCTCTGTAGTTAAAGTGAAATACTGTTAGAGCAAAGCTTACGTATAGACAATTTTTGTTTATTTCTTTAGTAATAACGATGAGGACTTGGAAGATGGAGAAATCCCCTCCGATGAGGATGATGAACCAATACCTGTGGCAGCTCCTCCGAAGCCTGTCCAGGAACCTCCAAAGCCAATATCAAAACATGACTCTCCGAAGAGCAAGACCTTTGACAGTAAATTCAATAAGAACAAGAAGCAATCCGTTCAAGGAAGTGGTGGTAAGACGGACCGTTTCACCAAGTACAAGAATCCGTCTGAAGATTGGGCAGGAGATGTTGAGAAGGCGATCAGAGCTGCTCTTGAAGAAGACAAAGTCAAGAATCAAGAAAACAAGTCTAAGAACAAAAACAGCAGAAACAAAAATCGCAAGAGGATACGTGATGACAAGGATGAGGACCGTATCAAAGAGCAAAAGGTATATATAAAATATTACAACCTTCTTTTAATGCCAACAGATTATAAATTTCACTGTGTCTTATTTACAGAAAAGGAAGTTCAGCGACGACGAAGATGCCAACGAGGACGACGACGAGATGCTCTTCGTCAGAGGAGCTTCTCCAATTAGAAAGGATTCCAGGGAAAATAGTACACCACCCAGAAGAAACAATGATCACGACAACTTCGACAGCAATTCCGATTATGATGATCGACCTGGTCTCAACAGACACCGCGACAACGAGAATAAACGTGGCGGTGGACGCGGTGGAGGTAATTGAGGGCTTCCTTCAGGAAATCCTTACTTTTATAATCATTAAAATTTCAAAGGAGCTCTATTCGTTTCAGGTCGACGTGGTGGAAAGAATGATCGCGGTGGAAAAAATAAGGGTAGAGGTCAAATGAGAAACGAACGTAATGGACGTAGAAATCAGGGAAATGATCACGGACAGGATCCTGATGCAATATGCCTGTATTACATGCAAGGAAAGTGTCATCGAGGAGATGATTGTCCATTCTCACACAATGCACTTCCACCGAGGAAGATGGAACTGTGCAAGTTCTACTTGATGGATTGTTGTGCGAAGAGAGACAAGTGTCTTTATATGCACCATGACTTTCCATGCAAATTCTTCCATACTGGACTCAAGTGTAATCAGGGAGAGAATTGCAAGTTCTCTCATGAACCTCTCAACGAGCAAGTCAAGGGTATACTCCTGAAGCATTTAGAAACTGCTCCTAAGGAGATACTTGGTGATTTTCCAAGACTGAGTCGAGAGGGTGCTATGCTTATGATCAATAACACAGCTAGAAGTCTTGCTCAGGGTCAGGACGTAGGAAATCAAAAGATTCCCAGTTTGTTTGAGTTAAATTTACCCGCTCCTGGCAACGCTAGCAGAACTGACAACAAGGATGATGAAGGTTGGTATTTTGTTGTTTTTTGTTAGCGACGTTTTTCTTATGTTTTTTATCGTGACGCAAGGTTAATTTGAACTTTATTGTTTATTTCAAAGGATCTGAAAGTTCGGCCAGTCCTACTCAAAAAACTAACTCAAACAAAGATCGAAAACCTTCTGGGAAGAAGACCCGCTGGGGATCCGATGAGGATAGGGTTCCTTATGAGCAGATTATGCTACTCCAATCTGCCAGTCAACTTGGTCTTCAACTTCCTAACGCCGCTCTGGGTCTGGCCGTTCAACAACAACTTCAAAAGCAGCTTCTACAGCAGAGGATTGCCAATATGGGATTTTATAAGGAATCCGGACAGAATGCCGGCGATGGCAATAAGAACAGGATCAAGGATAAGGAAGACTTTACTAAAGATGTTGAGGAGGACGAGATTCTTGCTCAGGTGAGGGAAAATATTGTACGTAACGAATTTTCTATGTTTTTAAAAAAATCTGCAATATGCTGTTTCTAATGAGAATTGTTCCACCAGGCGAAGATCAAAGAAGCATCTTCAGAGACTTCTAAGGACATCGACCTGAGACAATTACTCGCAAACGCGGCGAAACATCCTCAAGTTGTCAGTATAGCGGACGAAGCCGCGAGTCTCACCAAGACAAAACTTGATGAGGAGAGTGATAGGGATGAAGAAGCTGATTTGGTTATCGAGATGCCAGTAGAAGACCACGATAAGGATAAGGATAAGGATAAGGAACCAGGAAAGACAGATGGTAAGCATCTTGTATGAATTACCTATCCTCTGAATAATTTTTATATGACGAAATCTCGTAGTGTAATGGAAATATATTTTGCTTGTTTGACTTTTCAGATACACCTGTGCAAACCTCCACCGAAGAAATTCCATCGCATCTTCCGAAGAAGGTTCAGGAATTATTTATGCGTATCCAGCAGCAGCAACGGGCAGCTCAGGACAGTTTTAAGAACCTAGAGGATGAGTCTGGCAAGGCGGACACGCAACCTCAGGAAGATTGGTACTCGGACGATGACGATGATGAGGATGACGACGACGATGACGCAGGAAACTTGACGATAGTGCTCAAAGATGTGCCAAAGGAGGAAGGTGATCAGGAAGAAGAAAAGGAGGTTGTCAATGAACCCGAACCTATTCTACCTGCAGCAATTCCTCAGCCCGCAGTGATTGTGGACAAACTAGGCGACCTGAGTAAAATCGATATTAGTGCCGAGGTGACAAAGCTCTTGTCATCGATAAAGGCACAAAGTTCAGCTAATGGGAAATCAGGAGGAAGTTCGAAAGCTGAATCTTCTCAGGGAAAGACGAAGTTCGACCAGGATTACTCCACATCGAGTAAAATGGTGGAGGATTATGAGCCTGAGGCGAAGATATCCAAAGTGGAGGATCTGACGGCGAGTCCTAGATCATCTCCTGGACCTAGTGCAAGTACGGTACCGGTGTCTAGAGATCCCAGGATGTCCAGAGACCCTAGACAAAGAAGAGACGAACAGAAACCTAGCAGTCCGAACAGAGCTGAGCCGAAGAAGGAGGCCAGGACTATGAGAATAGAGAATAGCATCTACAGTTCCGGTATAACCTCACTGGATGGTAATATGGATACGGATTTACGATCAAGAAGTGATCAGGATCACCGCCGCAAGGACATGGATCTTCGTCAACGCTTCACGGACTTCGGCGATACTGATCTCAGGGTAGTCGGCGGTACGTTCACGGAATCGTCCACCAGGTCGGATGTGGACCTTCGTCAGATGCTCAGCCTACCTTTTAAACCTGCACCAAGTCACATGCCCTGTACCGAGATAGATGCTAGTATCAGTTCGCATCCTCCCATCACGTTCAAAGTCTATGTGGTAGACATTCCTCGACCTGACTACACGGGACTCAAGTTGACCAAGAACGACCCTCAGGTGAAGTACGATCCTCGACTAAGGAAGATCTTTAGACTGTCCAAGTCAGATTTGGCAGACTCACCAATGTCACCACCACCTGCGAAGCCAGACACTCCAAAATCTCCACCTCAGGTTAGATCTGATCCAAGAAGAAAAGCTTTGGAGGCAGCTGCGCAGTCATCTCCAAGCTCAAATGTATCAAATATGCAAAGCGGTCCAATGCAACAGCCTCCTTCTGATATGAATAACATGGGAATGGGACCGCAGGGTATGTCTGGACCCCAGGGAATGCCTATGCCTATGGGTCCGAATCCAATGTTGGGAAATATGGGTCCAATGGGGCCTATGATGGGTGGAATGGGTCCAAATGGACCATTGATGAGCGGGCCAATGCCACCACCTAATATGCCACCTATGGGAATGCAAGGGATGCAAGGGATGCCTAATATGGGACCAGGAATGGGTCCAAATGGACCTATGATGCCCCAGAATCAAATGGCATACGATCCGAGGTACAATGCTCAACGTAACAATGGTGCAGGATTATTAGGGCCTGTTCCAGGAATAGGATTTGGTCCGGATGTAGGACCTTCCTACGACGGTCCCAATTATGGTCCTGGTCCTGGACCCGGTCCAGGTCCAGGTCCAGGGCCAGGTCCTGGTCCGGGTCCTGGCCCCGGTCCTGGTGGACCTGGAAACTTTGGACCAGGAAACTACGGTCCTGGACCTGGTCCTGGTCCGAACGACCCCGGAATGATGGGATTCGGACCCAACGGACCCAATCCTCCCAATTTTGGCGGAAATGGGCCTGAGTGGAATAACGGGAATCAAAATCAAACCAGACGTGGTGGTAGAGTCAGAAGAAGAAACAGGAACAGGACTAATACCGGCGCTAATAATCGTGCCAACAGATCTCCCTAAAGATGGTGCTTTTCGTCCTCCTCCTTCATTAAAAGACCAAGGACCCAGTGCGGCTGCTAATATACATAGTGCTCAGTGCTCAGTGCTCCAGTACACGAGGAACACGATCAGACTTCTTCCATTAATGTGACAAGGTGAGGGAACATGCGTTCTCGCGCCATTAGATTTATCGAGATTCGGATGTCACGCTCCATGGTTTCTATATATAATAATATGTGCATCCCGGACGCACCCATGAGATTTTGCAACAGCACTCCAGTGCAGGTTTAAAAAACAATGACGACTTTTATTCGAATGGCGAATCTTTTTACGCGAGATATAAATATTATACATGGCTGTATATAGTTTTTTTTTCTTTCTTTTCTGTGGGCACGCTCAAGAGACACCATAATAGTGAAGACGAGAAAATTTATATAGTGGATGACGTCCTTTATTAACTAAAGAGTCATTCTCAAATTCATTTTTTGAATTATTCATTGAAATTAATTCTTTATTATCTTTATTGTACTTTATTCTTTGATTTGCGTTTCTTCAAGTCTTCCAGTGTACATAGGTATATAGGTACCGGTTATTGTATTATTATAGGTGAATCCACAGCGTCAAGTGATTTATTGTATTATTAATAGTATATCAAGCATGGGGAATCGGTCTTCTGGTTGTACAGAATTATCCTTTACGTAACATGCCAGAGCTGTTCATTGGATTTATGAAAATACTAGTGCGAACGTGCCTGGAATTTTTCTACAACACTCTTCCTGATTAACACCAAAGTCACCAGATCCATGTTTAACCATCCAATGTGCCTCGACAAGCTCGAGGAGGAGAATATTTTTTGTTTTTGAAAATGATGAATTCTCGATTGTCTATCTAGGAAAACGATTAGCGTCTTCTTGATAAATTGTTTATTCATCCATTCGCTGGAAGTGCTCTCACTCCAATGTATGTTGGTAGCTTATTATGTAGTTCATTATCTTCCAGATTAAGTTACACAGCTATGATCACTATTACTATTAATTCAACAATATTGATAATTTTATTCAAGGAGAATTTGTATAATAAAAAAATTTACTACGATAGTAATTCTTGACTATGCAATCACATTCGTCGTGAAATAATAGTTTCAGTTTACCTTAATGGCTGGATGTTAATAGAGAAATACCTTGATTTTTTTTAAGCTGATTCACATAAACTATTATACATCGTGCATTATAGATAGTGTGAATCAGCAAGTATTTATTTCAATGTATTACAGAACTTAAGGGATCCGCTCTAATCGTAGACAAATCCAGTCTGGTGTCCATTTCATCATCCAGTTCTCCGACGATTGCCCTGCAAGTGAAACAAAGAATTTTGGTAACTTGAAACATGTTGAATTAATTCTTCTGTACGTTTTCTCTTACACGTTGTCACCACGAATTATATGTAGACCTAAGACAACTTGTTCAACACCTTGGGTAGTACTGTAGACTCGTTCATGAGACTCGTCCAGAATCAAATTAATTGTTTGATCAAACCCTTTTAAAGTACCCTGTAAAACCAAAATACTCTGTTACTTTTTAAGTTCCTCAAACAATAGAAATTATTATTTATGCTCACTATAAAGTTCCGTCCATCAGATGTGATGATTGAGACAGTATCTTAGATAGTAAAATATTAAGGAAATTACAACCTCAAAAATAAGAAAACAACGATTCTATTATGTATATTTTTATATTAAAAAGGATACGATTGACGTAGCTTTCCAGTCCTGATGCCATTATTTGTACACAACAGCGTAATTATTAATATATGCAATACAATAAGAAGTTTTCTTCTAACAATTTCCCTGTCAAATGTTCATGTAATACAAAGTTCCTCTGATTTCTGCTCCGAAATCTTTGTTATGACGGCAGCTTCAGCGTCTACGCTATTGCATACCGCTCTAATACAAAATACCATGAGTAGATATGTAGTTCAAAAATTGTCCGCGTACAGAGCAGCACATCTTGGAAAATATGCACAGCGCCATCTCTTATATGACAAATGAAACTTCTCGAGAATATTTACCATCAGGAGTAAGTGGGGGAAATGTGTTTGGCGTCCATTCGACTTTTGAACGTCGTAGAGTACAGACGTAGAGCATTGCTAGTATTGTTTTTGAGTTAAGGAAGAGCTTCGCATTAGTTTTCAAACACGCTACTATTTGCGTGCTCTTTTAAAATAGGATTTTCTTATTGTCATTGCTTACAAGTAGTGTAATTGGAGAAGCATATAAGCATAGCGCGTTGCAAATCGTTAGGCGCGTTTAATTTTCCTTTGCATTGCATATAGTAATCATCATTACTCGTAAATTGTATAAGGAACTTTACGTGACATACTTTTCAAAAATCTTAATTTTAATCGACGCGAATTGGCATATTGTACAGCTGTGAGAGCTACATAATTAATTGTTTGTATTTTGAAAGAATTCTACAGCACTTGGAATAACTCTTAGATTGCCATACTTTTTATGACTATAAATTAATTTATTTTCATATTCCTACGATTTTTTTTGTAATTTATTGCGGGTTTATTGAAACTAGTCCATCGGGCATATTGTATACTTGTTCGTGTATCTCCAGGTTTATTTTCGTGGCAGTATTATTAAAGTACAAGTACCTCTGTACTCTACGTGCGTC
>JARQST010000526.1:368147-386620 GCA_030142225.1 Pachycephus smyrnensis | reverse complement strand
CCACTCCTTCTTATCGATGGATTCCGGTGCGGGAGAAATAATATGAAACTGTGATTTTACTCGAAACAGTACTTATTATTTTATTAATAGTTTTACAGATGTGACTGCAGGATATATGTACTTAAAACTACATTGAGAAATAAACTTTTTTATGCTACTATTCATATGTAGAGTTTGAATTATCGATCGTTCTTAGCCCTTTCGCTACAAGTTTCACGTGTTGTCGAAGAGATGGCCGTACATGCTCCATGAGGCTCTTGTCCAGGAGGTGCTGCCCCGTTAGGCGGGAAATCTTGGAACTACAGTTTCGCTTCAATCGTTCTTGCATTTCACGCATTTCACCTGCAATTAGAAGCACGTTGCATATTAGCTATTAGAAAAGTTTAAACACGTATAGAAGAGATCGTAAAGCTTAGACCAAACACTTGTTTGAAATGATTGTTTTTTTAAATACATGTACAGGTTTTCTAATTATAGGAGGTATGCAAAGAAACAGCTGATTGTCGGAGTGACGCTCACTTGATCTTTTGATTCGAGTCGTTTTATATAAGTTTTTAACGCGCACTATTCACATTTTACAAAATGTCAAAGCAAGAGGAAGAGAAGGAGAAACTGAAATGGATAAAACTGCGAGAAGATATGGACCAGAGCATCGTCAAGGAATCTACTAAGGACAAAATCATACGTCGTTGCAAAGAGAATCCGTTTGTTCCTATCGGTAAGCATAACCTCTAAATGGCTGCGGCATTGGCAATGAATTCTTTCTGTTAATACTATATTTCACTATATAGGAGCCGCAGCAACAGTCACGGCATTTCTTATAGGTCTTAACAGCTTTCGCAAAGGTGACAGAATAATGTCACAGAAAATGATGCGTGCCAGAGTGCTTGCTCAGGGCTTCACAATAGTTGCTATGCTCACTGGCGTGACCTTTACTGCGGTAAAGCAATCGTAAAGGCCCTTGACACATCAACTTCAATATATACTTATTAATATTTAGTCTCGACAGTAGTCGGAATGGAAAAATTTTCTTTAGGCTCTTTACTTTGTACTTGTAATACTCTGTATACTGGATCATCACACAAAACAATGACTCTGGACTCACGAGTTTTCTTTCTCTTTCAGAACTTTTATGAATTTGCAAATAAACGTTCTTCGTCTTTAATTATAATTGTTTATCCTCTTTTTGTAATAGCCTATGATACAAAAATTAATAGCTTTAGTATGTGAATATCTATGTAAAAATAAATATAATACTTACGGTATTATTTGCATTTTATATTGTTACCTTGGTTTCCTTCGTTGACACTAATTCTTGGGTATCTTTAATAGAAATCATGAAACAAGATAATTTTACAATAATCTTTATAAATACTCTTGCCTTTATTGGGCGTACATAATAATATACTGTGAAATGACATGAGAGTATTTTGAGATTTCTATAAATGTTCATCGTAAGAATATTGTGACAATAGTAATGTATATCAATAATAATATCATACTTCTTGGTTAACGTCAATACATCTATAGGCTCTGTTATCCTTTTACACGGTGAATCGATGGCTTGGAAGATTTATATAGAAAAGAAAAAAGTAAAGTAGAAAATATATTGTCTTGAAAAAGATCTTAATGCCACATGAAATTCTATATGAAAGATCAGCCGCGAAAAAGAAAAATAAATATATTACATCGGAGTAAGTGGTGAGAATGGAAATTAGGTATCGTAAGAGAAACATACAAGAAGGAAGAATATTAGAAGTATCATTGAAAAATTACAAAGAAAGAGAAAAGAAGACTCAACTTATTCGCACATTAATTGCTAATTATATTCTCTAATTATTCATTGGATCACTAGTGCGCGACGCAACGTTACAAAAATGCGTCATGCAGAAAAGTGAAAAACCAATATACATACAGCAAGCATCAAAGATCAAAGATCCATCTTCGATGCATCACTTTTGATCTGTATCGATGTGACTCGATGAGAGAGTACCTTTGCGTACCATACTTTTTTAATTAATAACTGTTTGATATAAATGCACGTGTGAGGCGACACTATCGATGGCAACTCTAATCTACTGACTTTTTGTTTAAGGGCTCTACAATGTCCCTAAGGGCACTTTTACTTATAGCAGACCACGTGTGATATCGACATTCTCATCAATGGGAGAAAGAAAAAATGTAAGTAAAAAAAAAACAGAAAAAACTCGCGTCCAAAACAAACAAAATGAAAAGCAGAACGCAATATCGATCCTCGTCCTTAGTCAAAGGAAAATGTCGCACGCTTGAGGCAAGTAAACTTGATCTACTCGCATCAAGCGTCAGAATGAAATAAAACGGGGAAAAAAAGAAGAAAAATAAACCCGCGAATAATCGATCACGCGTTCTCGTTGAGTATTGTAATCGGGCAAAGTTCACCGAAAGGTCACTTCCGCCTGACAAGAATCGACGACAATAAAAGTCACCAATAATATTCGTCCCATCATCAGTCTTCGCCATATTGGCGTCCAATATAGCTTCTTCTTTAATGCAAAAGAAAAAAAAAAAAAAAAGAAAAAAGAATTTGGCCCTGCGAGTAAGAACCTGGTGATCGTTGGTCCCTTGGAGTATATAGGCCCCTCTCCGGGCCAGCCCGTTACACCTCTACCTCCTGGATAAACATCCGGACCGGACGTGCACCAGTAGATTCTCAATCTTGATTCCTTGAGAGGCAAATTGATAAAATCTACGACTTGAACCCTGTCGTCGTGACCAATCCGGGCCTAGTCTAGTCGTGACTCTTGGTGGAGAACGGCCAGTGATTCTTGAGGGAGCTACCACTCAACTTCCTGGTGCCACTAGTACTGAGCGACCTGGAGCGAAGGCTTGGCGGACTGCTGGTGGAGCTGCAGCTGCTGAGGCTGGTGCTTGGTGTCAGTCCGAAGATCTCCTGGACAGTCGGCCTGGTCGTGGAGTAATCCGACTGTACGGATTCAATGAGCGGCGTCTCATCGTAGAGGGAGCCCTGTCTTTTGTTACTGATAAACGAGTTCCTGGCGCTCTCGACGCAAGGTACATCCTGAATAGATTCAGCAGCGTGCTTCCATCTGAGATGATCCTTGGCGTGCGTCACCAGGTGTCTCAGCCATTTCTGCGCCTCCTCGCTGCACTCTAGTCTCAAAATACTCGTCTTCTCGGCACCGTCCACCGTGTTGACAATTCGCAGTTCCTTGGCAGAGGACTTCGACGGCTGTACCGTCGTCTCCCTGTTCACGGGTATTGTATCCACAGGATTCTGTTCCTCCTCGGCGAGCTTTCGCGACTCCCAGCTCTGCAGTGAGAATCCCTGTAGCCGCGCCCAGCACGCCCGTCCGTCCAGGTTGAGATTACCGGCGTAGACCTCCTTGTTAACGCATTCTGGTTGAGCGGCCAAGCGGCAGCAAAAGTGCCCGAATAACGGCAAAGCATGATGTTTGTTTTCTGCATGAGAAATTCAGATGTCATTACCCTTGTCCAACCTCCCTGCAACCTATTGCACGACAACGCGACAATGACAAGCATGAAAACTCACCTAAATTATTAATAACCAGGTCATGAGTATGTATGTTCTCATCGGTGTCGTCCAAAGTCAGTCTGGCCGAAGCCATAAGCTCAAAGTGAGGACCGCTGTAAAGATAAAGACAACACGGTAAGCACTTAAACAAGACCATCCAACACAAATCGTTTGTAAAGCTAAACTGATAACAACACAAACGTCACATACATCTTTCCAGAATTGAGTTCATCCCTGAGGGAAGCAGCGAGTTTCTTGCCGACGGTCTTAGAGATGGATGAGTGAATGGTCCTCTTGATCCTCCTAGGAGTGCTGGCGATGCTAAGATCCTCCTGTAGAATGTGACTGTAGATTTCCAGGGTGAGTTCAAACTCCGCAGGTACATTATTGCTGGAAAGTATACAAGGACAAGTGGTAGAGAAAATCAATTAGCATCCGAGTGGAATATTACCAGTGTGAAATTTTACTAAAAAAAGAAATAGTCAAATACATAAATATACTTACAAGACCAAAACATCCGGAAAACTGATATCGGTAAGGGCTCTGTCGACTGGACATAAAAGTGCAGTGTCGTGAATTTCAGTGCCGACACGTGCCAGACAAAAAACAGCAAATCTTCTGTAATCTCCACGATTCTTGAAATGATCCGAATCACGCCACATCAAGGGTACACGAAGTTCCGACAAGGATACCCTGGCCGAACTTCCAGGTAGACTGTAAAAGATTAATATCGAAAATTGTCATTGCACGAGGAACGAGAGCTGGCATTAATTTTCATTTCTAATGAAGCTTTCTTATCGTATCTTCACGCACCTGTTCTTATTCGACGGTTCTCTCTTGCGACGCTGAAGTTCGGCCATGTAAGCAGACATCCGTTCGTTCGACGTTAACAGAGCTCGCGCAGCTTCCAAACTCTGTGCGCGATGTCTGGCGGCAGCGAGGAGTCTCGCCGAGCCTTCCCTCATCTTGATTTCCACTTCGATTTTCTGCTCCAGGTCATACTCCTGCGAATAAGAGAAAGATACGATGAGTAATTTAAAAAAAAGGCGCGTTATTTGAAATTTAAAAAAATAATGAATCTAACTCCGCACGGTAAAGCGAAAATCTCAAGAACGACGCTAAGCTCGTAGGAAAAAATTAATAAGGAAAAAAAGACAAGTTTGTCTGACACTGTAAGTTTTCCTTCTCTTGCCCAAGAAATTTCTAAAGATTCCACAAACGGTTCGATTTCGCCAACGAAGATGAACAACGGACAAGATAATTTTGCGTATCGTTTTCTACACCAAGTCAATATCTCACCGTGTGATCAAGAGCGGCGGCCAAGAGACGCATGATTTTCTCTTAGAGATACTCAAGAGAGAAATAAAAGAATCTACAAGACGGAATAGAAGAGTATCCGTATTAAGAATTCTCCAGGAATTCCGGTGCGCGCGCGTTGGCTTCTATTCCCGTGCGATGACTAATTGCGAAGCTCTGTCAATTCCGCCAGTCGGAGCAAGGACCGTTATTATCATTCGACAACAGAGACAAGAGAGTAATGGTCACAGCAAAATAAAATTAAAGAAAAAATAGAAAAACACTCTGAAGCCGATTACAAAAAGAACAATGTCAAAACGGAACAACAGTCTCAAGTGTTGCAACACGATACTTGAATTGAACAATTATTAAGTTAACAATTAAACTGACAAGTGCAAACAATTCCTTATGCACAGTGCACAATGCGCGCGAGTACAGAGGAGCGACCAAACAGTCTGGCGTCCTGGCGACTAACTGCAAAGACGAC
Source organism: Pachycephus smyrnensis (assembly GCA_030142225.1). Lineage (NCBI taxonomy): Eukaryota > Metazoa > Arthropoda > Insecta > Hymenoptera > Cephidae > Pachycephus > Pachycephus smyrnensis. The sequence continues at coordinate 381,305 of JARQST010000526.1, read as the reverse complement.
AACACTACGATGCACAGCCAAGTGCAAGAGGGAAAAGTGGGAAATGCATATATAAGGTGGGAGTAACTATAGTGTAGTATGTTATACTATAGTATAGTAACAGTGAGAATAAGAGGTATACCATAGAGTAGGCGGTAATAGTAACAGATAATACAGTGTAGGTGGTACGTAAAGGCAAATCCGCAACGGTCAGCCAAAAGAAGAAAAAAAAACGTGCAAATTCAAAAATCATACGAGACAGCCGACACCGTCGTTTCGTTTTTCAAGTCGCGCGATTTTAATTTCCATTACGTTCGTTCGATATCGCCGTCCTTGTTCAATTCGCGCGCGACGCGAGTATTAATTACAGTCCACACGATTGAAATCAGCGATTTTTCAATACAGCTAAGAAGCTTCGACGACGCGACGGGCCGCGTGCGTCTCCTCGTACCGACTTTCCTGCCACGCGCCACGTCTCCCGTTACTCTCAGCCTTATTCGATTCTAAGAATTCGGAATAGCAATTTCGAGTTTCACTTTTGCACCACAGCGAAAACTACCGGCGACTTTGTCGCGGAATTGTACATTAGACGCTCAAGAGACGCTCAAGAAGAATCCCCGAGCTTTCGCTTGAACGATCTTGATAGGAAAATAAAAACGAAACGAACCTATTGACAATTCTTATCAGGTGCGTCTATTCACGGTTATACATCCTGTGCGTGATCCAACGCGAATAACAATGGTTAGGATAGAAAAGAGAAACTAAAGCCACGTTCACAGCGAACGACGGAAGAGCAGGTAGAGAATTACCATTACAACGTAGACAAAATCTACGTAGATCAATCTTATCTAAAAGTGGATCAGTGTCAGATCTGACAGCTCGCGCGCGTTTTGATAAAAATAAACGAAAAAACTAGTTTTTCATAAATCGGCGGGAATTTCGAACGTTCCAAAAATTCATATACCGTAGAAAGCAGACTCAAGGAGTTTGGACCTTTATGAATCTAGCGTTTCATTTCTGTTTAATAAATAAGAAAAAAAAGGACGAGTTCCACTTGCATCCGCAATAACTCAAAAGTCCCTAACAAGTCCTACCAACAGTGCCGTTATTTAAATTTAAAAAAAAATGAAAAAAAAAATGACATTCCAATTTCCATTAGTACTACTAAAAATCGACAATTTATAGATCCACGCAGGCAGAAATTTGCACTTCGAAGAAGAGGATCAACGCACAGCCAAAGTGCGTGCAGCGAGTGACTATAAATACGCAGGTGGAAGAGAAGCGAAGTGATGCACTCTTCTCGGTAGCTGGCTGCGCTCTCGAGTGCATTTGCGTGCATAGTAAATAGGTATTGTACCCCCAGTGCCAAATATATACATACACAAGTCCCGATGCACCGAGAATTGACATTCACGCGTGTCGGGGCGTGCAACGCGTGAAACATTAGTGTCCGAGAGTGCAGTAACCCTCTCAGAAGACCTGAGGCGTTCTGTGATGAAGCGAAGATTAAAAAAGAAAAAAAAAAGACATTTTTCATCCAAAGACAAGATGCAAAATGTCAAAAGTGCATCGAACTCGGGTTGCATAATTCGTACGTGTCGAACAGTGGAGTCTTAACGGAAGCCCTATTAGCGAATGTATTACGTGCACGATCTATATTTTTCTACATCGTCTCTGCCAATGCATTTCTTTTTGCATCTAATCCCATGCACTTTACGGTATTGACACGCGTGCATATCCTACGTTGCATTTACGTGCAACGTCATACACGGCACTGGATGTATAGGCAAAGCTTAGTAAAATAATGCAGTTTCTTTCTATGGCTGATTCTACGGTTTTAATGTTTATGCCTGTTAATGCATTGTGTCGAGGCCAGTCGCCTCGGCTCGTAAATTGCATTAAAGCATAGAGCGACATAAGTGCTACAATGGAGTATGGTATAACGAGTATGGTATATAGGTAATATGGTGCATACGTTTATAGTAATGGTGCAAGGGCTAGGTAAATGCATCGAGGAAACGCATCGAATTGCACCAGTCAAAGCAGCCCGAGTGTTTACGCCATTGAAGTCAAGTCACTAATGGGATGTTTGCGGTCAGGTACAAGGAACACTGACAAAACGTAGTTTCACCGTTGGCCTACTGATAATACCCCCCCCCCCCCCCCATATGTCTTCAGTCACGTCAAACACCAGAAAAAGCAAGAAGGTCTATGGTGTGTCCGACGGAATTTCACTGTGATTCTCACCGAATAAATTTTCGAAATGTAATTTTGCCCGAGGCTCTTTCCCGCGTGGACGGTATTTTTGAGAATTTTTGACATTACAAAAATTCACGCGTCTCTTTACAATTCTTATAATGCTCCTGTAACAACCCGCGATTGTTAAATGGCGACAAGACCTTTTACGTATATTTAATGAGAATTATCATTACCTTCTTTAAGGGTTTCGACAGTATCAGTGTACTCATCATGGTTGAGTTCCTGGTGATTTCGCCCACAATAATAAAAACAAATTGAATAAAAACGATAACGCGGCAACCCTCAACAAAACAGAAAGATATTACTGATAACGTTTACAACGAGGCGCCGTTGATCGAAAAGTTCGAAGACGCAACCAAAGATACAGTTATCTAAGAGAATTCTAAAATTGTTCATAACAATTAAAAAAAAATGTCAGTTCCCACAGAAACGAGGTAAAGCGAGAGCGTCGCGACGCTCCAGGGATAGTGAAGTGCGAAAAATCCCAGGTTTCACCCCCAGAGCTCGAATTTCCCCGACAGTAATAAAACTGAAGAGGGTAGAGTTGTACGATCAGAAGTAACGTAACAGCGAAGGGTGTTAAAAAGAAAAAAGGGCACCGCGACGCCGACGCCTTTCCATCCGAGATAGAAACAACGCACTACGTATTAATGTGCCTTGCTCGCTTCAGCTAGAATCAAGCACGAGCACTGACGACCCGAAGGGAGTGGATGGATGGGACAAGCTAGGGGGTAGGTACAGAGGCTAGGTAGGTCGGCGAGAAGGGAGTCTTGGCTAGTAGGGGTAGCTAGTGGTAAATGGTGGTGGGAAACGGCGCCAGAGAATATCGACCCATCCTGCTCGACTACCCTTATACAAATCCACCCCCTCAGCCCTGACAATTGCTACAACCACCCCCACCACAACCTGGAGGAGAAACGAGACTAAATAAAAACGACCCTTACATCACCCCCCCCGAAAGCTCACGTGATAAGCGGTTCTCGAATCTGCGATAGGATTTCCTTGATGTTTTTATATATAATTTTTTTTACATGTATGGCATACGCCACATTGTGAAACGCATCTCTCCAATCATTCAGCAAGCATTACGCAAGGATTACTAATACCCAGGCTAAAGACAACAACCTATCTCCCAACATACTTTGACTCACCCTATACCCCATTACCCTATTAAATAGCAAAGTACAACGGTTCCTTCCATACGACTTCACTACTTATCCTAGACCTCATTACGCATCCTTATCCTAACCCATGCCAAAGTGCATATTCACAACCTTTGATACATTCACCCCAAACCGATAATTCCTTACCCCTCTAGCCTGCGGATTTTCACTATATATATCACACAGCAGAATGCTCATCATGCTCAGTCTTACCCTACGTTACTCGCATACTAGTTTGTTACTTTGAAAATCTTGCTGAACTATCATACTCTTCAAAATAAACCCATCGAGGTCAACCTTACAACTGTTCGTGCTCATTTCTTCCGAGGAAGATTTCCTTTTCGAATATAATTCGAAATCCGAATCCTAAGCCTGGGTTTCGCGCTACGCATAGTTTGACTAAAAACCAAACTATACATACAAAAAAGATTTTTTCCGCAATTGCCACATATACCGAATGGTTCGTGGCTGGTGTATATGGATATACATAGCGTGGGGTCCAGTTGACCTTTGACCAATGTTAACGAGCCTTAATCAATCCCATCGCTGTATTACGCGACGCGTTATGCTACCCTTATATACATATGTAGATTCGTACTCTCACAACGTGCTCCTATATTATGTATACAGTCACGTGAACTGGGTAGTATATAGAACAGACTCCTGTGTATACATATATAGTGCGCAATATGTCCTGTGATCAATTCGAAACTCATCAGCGATATTATTAGAGTCGTGAGACCGCAAATTTACGTTTTATCAATAACCCTACCTCCCCCCTCCATAATTTTTGATAAAGAAACATTAATTAAAAGGGGGCGAGAGGGGGTGAGACAGAGAATTCGAATAGAATCAATGAATTTTACTGGACGAAACGTAACCCAGGGACGTGGGCGTATATCGAAATTCTCGACGCTGAAGAACCAAAGACTATTTTGGGGTTGGGACTTGGGCTTTTCCTTTTTGCCTTTTTTTTTATTTTACTATTTTTTTCTTTCTTTAGATCGTACAACGACTTAGGAGTGTCGCGTGAATAACAAGTGGGTGTTGATGGAAATAACGAGTCTTTTTTTCTCTTCCCTCACGGGCTTAAACCAGTTTAACAATTTTGTTTTGTGTTTTTCGAAATTCCCCCCCCCCCCCTCCCCACCCTTCCATCTAAAGCTGTGCATCGGCGTTGCGTTCCTTCCGATCCAAAAATACGCAGGGAAACTCAATACCGCGGGGCGCTTATGGCTTTTTCTTTAATCTTTTTGTCTTTCTTGCTTTCACCTCGACTGACATTGGCGTGATGGACGATCCGAAAGAAATTTGTATTTTTACTTTTCTTTAAATGCCCCCCCCCCCTCCAACAATAAATGCGAATGCAATTTTTTAGCGAAAAGGAAATTGACTTATCGAAAATGCATCGTATAGCTGTTCGCAGGTGCGCCAGGCTGCTATATTGCAAGCCATGCAACTGCTACCAGCTGTGCGTCCGTACGAAAATAACTCGGAAACGACCCAGAGGGCGTGAGAGAAAGAGAGAGGGAAAGAGAGAGGAGAGACTATACCGAGGGAGAGAAGGAGAGAGTAAGAAATTACTACCACGTGTTTCCTGAGGGCAGTACGTTTTGCGCAACTCCAAGCGCATAATGCGCAGCGCAATATCAAACGTGGTCCTGCCTATCAAAACATAGACGACATACGCAGGTTCAGCTGCAACGAAAATTTTGAAAATAAACAATACGACAAATTTTTTTTACAAAAGTCACAACCATAAGGTGTTATAGAATTTTTAATGTTAAACAATAAAAAAAACTTTCTCAATTTTGTCAACGGTGAGCGAACCGGTTTCGCCCACGAAGTGACATTTAAAACGTCATCCGCGTTTGTACGAGCGTCACCGAATCGACTGTTCCTTCTGGCAGTTTCTATAGTCACGATCAGCGTTAGCAATGAAAATTGACCTAATCCCGCCAGGAGCGCAAAACTGCATTGACCCATCGTTATACCAATGCACGAGGTCCCACGCGATTGCAAAAAAAAAAGTGTGGTCACTCAACTCTGCCAATAAATTCCAAAAAAAAATCTCCAAAAGGCTGACACGACGTAATCGATATAATCGTTCGATGCAAAAATTTCATAGTCGACAAAACGTCAAGTGCGACGTCCTCGATTTTGACTCGTTGACACAATTCCCACAGGTGCCATGAAAGTGGGGGAGGGGGAGGGGGAGGGGGAGGAGCAAAAAAGTACACTCCGAAAGCCCAACGAGTTAGAGCAATCCATACAAAAAAAAAACCGTAAAGCCAAACGACTTACTTAACAGAATTACGTAACGGGATACAAGTTAACGTTGTGAAAAAAAAAATTTATTAATTTGACTAGAGAACAAATCCATTAACGGGGCTCGCGAATATATCCATGTGCGTGAAAGCTAAACGTATGGGAATAGGACTGAGCCTAGTAACACATGACGAGCGTGCATGCGAGAGCGCGCGACTTCACGCGAGTGAGGTTAATTAGGAAAAATTGCGCAAGGCCGAAATAATAAGTCGTCCCGTTGACGATACACGTATATATGCAAGTGAGAGCAATGTCGTTATCGTCTGCTGACAGCGTTGACAGGAAAAAAGAAGTCAAATAAATAATCTCAAAATTTATCTCGCACAATGTATAGCGCATTCGACATAACAATGAGAATCACTGGGCTCAAATGCTTTACGAGCATAAAGTAATCCTTGTAACCGGTATTGCGCCCTGGATGAGTTGCGAATGAAGAGGACGGGGGGGGGGGGGGGGGGCGAAGAGCAGCAGGGTGGATAAGGGCAGCTTAGAAAATGGCGGGAATTAAAAAAAAAATTTAAAAACCCGTTACGACCCGCGAAAGAAGTGGAGTCCTTGTTACTTGCGGCGTGGTGTGTATTGGAAAATTGATAACGCGTGAAAATAATATTTCAATTGTGACATACGTGCGATTGCACATTGAAAGAGAGTCCCTGATAAAAGTAACAGCGGCAATGAGCAATAAGAGGGTCGAGTGGAAGGAACTTGAGTGCCGAAGTCAAATGCACGGAGCATCTGTCGGTGGTTGATAATTTTTTGTTGTTCTTGCCGTGTTTCATTGGACGGTAATGAAATAGAATAGAAGAAAAGGAAAGAGAGATATAACAAAAAAGAAACAGAGTTATCACGCCGGCACAGCTGTATCAATTTTTTGTTATTATCGTTATAAGCTCATACGAGTTCTTCGCTTGATCCACGTAGTACCACAATGCGAAGCACTGTCCCCTGGATTCACGTTACAGTGCTTTAGACTACACTTATGCGACGTAAACCTAGTAGTATAAAGAAAGAGAGCGTAGAAGCCGTAGAATAGAATTAGAAGAATGAAAAGACGGAATAATATAAAAGAGTAAGCAAAAAAATGTAATTTTCCAAAGCTCATTTGAAAGGGATAATGTGAAAGCGTCAAGTGTCTTTTTGGGACTACGTGATTTCCATCATTCGTTCCATGGGGTCTAGAGGTTAATTCTGTGGTGGTCTCCATAGGTCCCCGGGCCCCATGGAGAATGGCTGTGTTAGCAGTGAGGATGATAATTACGAGGATGAGGACCGATACAAGCAAAGGGACGAGGGTTCAATTTCATTTCACGGAATTATTTCGAAAAGGGCCCGGATATCTGCCGTGAGTCCCGGGATGGGGCTCCCGCTCGTGTTTGGGACCACGACAGCGTTTGGGGTGCCTGGAAGTTTCGAGAAGCGAACCCATAATAGCCAAACCTAACGGTACAAAAAGAAGGCGGCGAAGAACCGTAAAGATGGCACAAAAAACTTTTCGAAAATTCGCGTCATCCGTTTTCTTCTTGATATTACATTATTTTTCATCAGCGAGCTTGATGCTCGTGACGTCTCGGCGATTCGCGAAAATCCAGTCGGTGGTTTTCTCAGACGCGAAGAGCGATTAAAAAAGAAATGGAGAGCGAGATAACGAAAAAGGAAAATCTACGGATACGGGCAAACGAGGGAACGAGAGAAAGGAGGAAACTTGTGAATAAAGAGAGAGAGAGAGAAAAAAAGAGACAATTGACGCGCGTTACTCAGAAATGGGTGCGCTAGTCAAGTCTTCTCGTTAAATACTCGATGATCTCACGTCATTCGGCAGTCATTGCCGAAGGAGGCAGTCGAAACGTCGTTTGAAATTCGTCAGCGCGAAATGGCACGCTGTTTGAATTCGAATAAAGGCTCAAATATATTATGCTAAATTCAAGGTAGTCTATGTACAGTGAGGAGCAAAAATGATCCTCCAAAATACTATTGTAAATTAATGCTATCACACTGTAAACAGGCTACACTTATTGTTACACTTATTGCTCGCTAGTGTATCACATGGGCAATACATGGCTGAAGTGGTCACCGTGAAAAATGAAAATTATCAGAGAATTAAGTGTTAATTGATAGCTAATTAAACGGTTCAATATCAATAAATAAAAAAAAATTATCAGCTTCGTCAACGTCCATATGGTATCATGCTCCATTCATTCCCATGCGCGTTGCATCACAAGCAAGAGATATTTGTCAAATAGAAAATATTCCCTCAATATTTAAGAGACGCAAACAGCGAGAAGCTTTGGAGGCAAAAAGAAAAAAGAAAGGAAAACGTCGGATCATTGTGAAATTTCGAGACTTTAGCGCCACCCGTTAGTAAATCGTTGCTGCAGGCTAGTTCTCTTTCTTTTTTCTCCGTTCGACCCGAAGCTTTTCACAAACTTTCCGTGTATAATATAATAGCAATATATTACGGGTGTCATGCCTTGTCTAACCTTCAAATTGTGCGCTATCTGTCGTATGTAGTAAAGATCGAGATCCTGTAGGATCTCGATTTTTCCGGGACAGACACTGTTAGCCGGATTTCCGGTGCCGGGTGAATTGTCACCGCTGCTAAAACGATTTCTCACGGCGAGGGTGGACGATTTCTTCGAGTCCCTGAGAGTCAGCGCCGCCAGGGGCGGAAAGCACGAATCCATTTTGACAAGACACACGCACGTAACGCACGCCGAGAACAAAATTTTTTAATTTCACCAAAAAAAAACCTGACGATCTTCTCAACTCGCGAAAAACAATAAAATTTTCTCCATCGCGCGTCGTATCACGAATTCTTCACTGTCCACCATCGAACGTCATTCACACGCGTGTATAATTTTTACAAAATGTAAAAAAAACTAAATGATATCACACGTCAACTCATTCGGAGTACATATTACATAATTCCTGGCACGAGTATCGTAGACGCGGATAAAGTCAACAAAATTTCGGAAAACCTTGTGAAACGCACACTTTTGATATTAATTAGTATTACACAAAGAAATACATAAACTCGAAAAACATCAAAGATACCGTCGATAACGTCAGTCTGTTATCGCTGTTTACCAGGTTAACAAAAACAAGAATGAAAATGATCCGACGATCGTAGCACGCTAGTCAAACGACATCTGAATGGTGGTCTTTGAATGGCAGATTCAAAAGTCTCGCTCAAGAAAGAAAGAGAAAGATTGACTAGAGGTAGGCACAGCAGGCAGGTATTCCGACCTCGTTCGCAATGAGCGACACAAGGTGATTTCGTAATGACGTCACTCTCTAAGGTTTTCCGTTTCAATGGCGAGAGAGCCGGTATATCCCAGGTGTGAAGGCAGGTGCACGTGTGTCACATACGATACTCGATTAAACGATTTTCATCGAAATAAATAAATAAAATAAATACAACTAACAGAATTCAAAAGGCATCAACCTCTTAATCCTCAGAAATCAAAAATCTCGTCGCGATTCCTTTGTCACGTACGCGAATAAAACGTCCTTAGCGTTTCCAACAGTTTTGATAGCAATTAAAAGAAAAAAACTGGCGAGTTTTCAAACACTCGATTTTACCACGCGAATAAAACAGTCCGTGCCTGGTAACTCTCGAGAATCCCTTATCGCTCGAACAGCAAGAATTGTTACATTGAAAAAAATCGGTCAATCACAAAATTAAAACGAACAAACGTAAACTGTCTTGTTTATAGGTTAGAATCCTCCAACTATCATTTCCTCATAGATCCATCGTAGCAAAAACGAAGCAATGGATGTGCACGGTTCCGTGTACATTTAATGAATAAACAGAGAACAGCAAAAGAGGAAGTTACGATCCCGAATAAGGCACCTGGCGAGTCGCGTTCGTGTATGGTCGGAAATGTTCGGCGGATGTCCGAAGCGTAGTGGGGGTTAGCGACACAGGGTAAGCACAGAGGTCACGGGTCAGCGTAAGGGAAACAACACAAGTTTCACATAACAACCGTCAAACATTGCGTACGAATTGCAATCCGTATTGTCTCGATAAAAACAGACAAAAAAATAGCCAAAAAAAGCGAAGGTACACCGGATAAAAATGTTTTCGAAAAATTGAGCTTTTCTCATCACGACGTTCAAACACTGAATGACGCCGCACCGAACGCTTCCATCGCCAAGTCTTCGTCTGGCTGCGACCCGCCGCTCAGGCTTGTTTCGTGGGGATCAGACTTTACGGGATATAGGAGCAACAGTGGTAGTAGTACTAGGTACCAGTACTAGTAGTTAGTATCAGTAGTAGTTTAGTAGCATTGGTATTAGTGGTACAGCAGGAATACGACAGCAATAGCGAGGCAGCAAGGGGCCAGTGCATGGCGGTGGGGAAGATGGCGGCTTCCAAATGAAAGAGCAAGGGGCAACCACGTGTATTTATATATCAGTGCGATTGTGGTGGTTACGCACGTGCGTACACAAAGGAATCAGCCCTCTTCTGGCACCGAGTGGTTCTCAAATAAGATATAATATTTTTCATTTCACAGCCCAACCGTCACGCACAAGGAGCTTAGGACGAGCTCTCGGCTCGAGCGGATGACCTAATTTTTTTTCCTGAAGACACAACAAACTTTTTTTTTCATTTCGGCTTACAATTTAAAAAAATTATTTTCATCCTCACACAGATTCAACTTGCGTTAACCGACCGTCCCATTGAGAATCACTGATCGCCGGCTCTGTCAGCACTGTATTCTATAGACGAATCTCGAAACCTGCTACGCATCCCGTGGGATACTATTGGGATCGTGTTCTCTCCCTCCTGGGCCCTTCGTACACTTCAAATTAGAGGATCGATAAAGGTCCCAGCACTTAGGGACTCGATGGGGGGACGCATTAGAATATACTAGAGCGGTCCCGTTGCTCGCTGAATTAACCCAGTGAAAAATAATAGCTGGTACTTGGAACAGAGAGAAAGAACATAATTTTTTTTATAAAAAAATTAACCAGCATTTTTACTTGTCTCTGTTTACCTCCCGCAACGACTTGGATCGATATAATGACGGGCAGCTACTGCATAATAGACCTATTAATTAATAGTAATTAAGCAAAGCCTTCGTTACGGCTTTGCTTAATTACCGTCATTCTTAAGCGATTTTCTCTATGGCATCAAAATTCAAACACGATACTCACTGACTGAGGATTCGTTATCAGCGATCCCGCGAGTAATTAAGCAATTCCGGGTAATCCGTGTCGATTATAGGAAACCAAGGAAAAACCCCAGTGCCTGTCTGTCTCCTTAAACGGTGTCTATTATTATATTGGGAAGTTCCTAATTAAAGCTGATCAATCATTAGATATTTCGTAAATACCACGTGCGCGTATCACAATAACTGTACAATCCCCCTCCTTATCAATTGATAGAAATAAAATATAAGTGATCTATACTAATCACGCATAGGCAACATATGGCACTTTTTGAAACACATGTGAAAATATTCTAGTTTCCATTCCCCGTGGAAGAGGATCAGTCAACCCCACAGGATACGGCTATGCTCAACGGCGGATACACTCTAGGGGTAGTTTCCCTCTTCACCCTTGAACGAGGGTGACCAGTTCACCACATCCGTTCTTCAGTCTCAATTTCACATACGGTCTCGGAGTGCAGCATCGTCGTGTGACACGTTTTTATTATTATTTTGTTATTCAATTAAGTAAACATTACGTGCACCCGGTATAATATTATCACAATTTAAATGTATGTCCAGTGATAACGCGATCTCCGTTGAGAAGATCATGGGGTCTAAACAGCACGAGATCAGATTGAGGTTTTTTTCTGGAATTTTATGAAACAACCCTTGATTTTTTTTCTCGCAAAATACTTAAACGCTGAAGGGTGACTTTTTAATGAGGTTCCATCGCAACAACCCTTGTATGAGAAACTGGGACGATTCCCTCAAACAGGGACACTTATTGGTATCGTCATACTGTGAACAGCTTCAAGCAGTGCTGATGATTTTTTTCAGCCAGAGGAAAGAAAGATGAAAAGAAAATGAAACCCAGCATCCAGCAAAGCGGCGCACGTGCTCTCGTAATTTGAAGTAGAAGCAAGGGGGGGAAGGGGTAAAAAAGATTTTCACTTCCCATAAGAAGATTCTCGATGCCGCGGTGTTAATTAGTTTTCTCCTCCTGTCCAACCAGTGAGGAGTCAAAGGTTCAAAGCACCGAGCAAGTGCCAAGAGGATGGAGGGCGGTGAAAAAAAAGAATTAAAAAAAAGAATATTGAAAAACAAGGGAGACTGTGGTACACTGAGCTGTGCCGGAGTAGAATAAAAAAAAAGTGTCGAGAAAATCAAAGTGGACGGGACCGGGGAACCTTATCGGAATTCTACCGCGAGTTCGCACTCAGCCGGAAGTTAACCTTATCCGCTGACTTCCGGTCATGATTCTATCGACTCTATCAAGCTGACTATTTCGAGTCGTTGCTCATGCTTGTCTCGTGTAATTTCATTTTGCGTAAAACTGATAAACGACAGTCGAATTTTATGGCACGAAGTAGCGCGTCGTGATCTTTCTCGAATTAAAAATGTCTGCCTGACCGTGCGGCGGTCGCGTGGCTACAATGAAGAGAATTCGAACGACGATAAAAAAGACGAAGATTGACCGATCTATTTTCGTACGTTGTTACAGTAGCGTTTGCCATGGCTGTTTCCATAGCTACGACCTCGCCATGACGATATATATATATATTTTTTAAAAACATATATGTACCTATCCTTACAACAGGCAGAGATCAAACAGTCCGCCGCGGCCATTACGTCTACGACATTTATGTATACATTGCGGTACTTGCTTCGTATCACGGAGAGGAAGGCCACTGGGATTTGTATATAATAATATTAAAAGCAAAGACTCATCGTGCACCCAGTTTCGATTTTAGGTTAAAAATAATGTATGAAGAGTTACGAGGGGTCGGACGAAGGACTTAAATGAAAATGTAAAAAGATGTTATTACCAAGAACTTTCAATCCTTTCCAATGAAAAGGTGTCAAGGAAGGAGAAAAGATATTTATAAAGAACATTAATGAAACATTTGCAAGAGTACGAGGGGTTGCGCTAATGAGAAGAGAGGGATGTGAAACTAATGAACAGAGAAGGTGGTAATTCCACGATGAAAAGAGGTACCCACGCTTAAACGTGGCCTGGCAGCCATTCTGCATAGGTTGCAGAAAAAAAAACGAAAGAAACGTTAAAGCCGCAAAATCGACGAGCGTCTCGAGTGGAGTGTTTCTGTCTGGCGTGTCTGGCTTTTGCTGCAGTCTGGCATTGAAACTTGCCGTGTGTGAAAATATGGGTGCGTGAGAGAAAGGTGGGGGGGGGGGGGGGGGGGTAATTAAAGAGTCAAAGAGGGTTTGAATAGAAAAAGTATTTTAAAAAAAGATAAATAAAACAACAAAAAAAAGTA